>OMNV01012441.1:2067-79462 GCA_900303265.1 Brotula barbata
CAACACTATTGGTGTACTGACTGTAAAGATTATGGGGAAACAATGGATGTTGGATGGATGGATGGATGTTTGATGATGAATTATATGGATGGATGGATGTTTGATGATGAATTATATAGGTGGATGGATGTTGGATGGATGGATTCTATAGGTGGATGGATGTTGGATGGATGGATTCTATAGGTGGATGGATGGATGATGGATGTATGGATGTTGGATGGATGGATGATGGATGATAGATGATAGATGATGGATGGATCGATGGATGGATGTTGGATGGATGGATTCTATAGGTGGATGGATGTTGGATGATGGATTCTATAGGTGGATGGATGGATGATGGATGTATGGGTGATGGATGGATGGATGTTGGATGATGGATTCTATAGGTGGATGGATGGATGATGGATGGTTGGATGGATGATGGATGTCGGGTGATGGATTCTATAGGTGGATGGATGTTGGATGATGGATTCTATAGGTGGATGGATGGATGTTGGATGATGGATTCAATAGGTGGATGGATGGATGATGGATGGATGGATGTCGGGTGCATGGATGGATGTACGGATAGGTGGATAGATGGATGGATGGATACTTTATGAATTCCGTAGGAAATTCAAGTCATCCAGTAGCTGATAACAACAAAACAATAACAAAAACAACAAAATTATGATAAAAGAAGCATAGAATGATAAAACACGATATAATAGAGACTTTAACCAACAGGATATGAAACATGTCTTTCCTTTTCTCATTTAAATATTACATTTAAAGTTGCGGTATTATAATCTAAAGTCAGAGCGTATTCACCAGAATTCCCAGTGTAGAGAACCGAACGTTTCCAGTGAAATAAGTGATGAGCAGACGTCTGTTAAGTATTTTTTACAGCGTGCGGCTGACTGTCTTTTACTGAGGAACCGAGTCATTCTCTTTGTACTGATGTCCAGACTGGCAGACAGACAGCAGGAAATGAAAAAAAAGAACGAAGTGAATCAACAACTGTTGATTGTTTTCAAGCCACTCCACACACACACACACACACACACACAGTCTTCCCTGGAGGCAAACATGTAATTCTCCCAAGTGCAGTGGGTGAGGTCACACGAGGATTGGTTACATGTGGAATTCCCTTTTCATTCCGACCTCAGAGTTAACCTAAGAAATAAGCACACGCTCATGTTGCGTGTGCGTCCGTGTGTGTGTGTGTGTGTGTGTGTGTGTGTAAAGTTGCAGATGTAAACCTGGACAAAATCTTTAAACATTACAGAATCATTAAAGGAAATGAATATTTGTTGATTTTTTATTGGATTTGACTCCACATATGCATGATCACGTCTTCCATCCATTCACTGTTTATTTGATTTATAAATGATTGTTTTAATGAATTATTCTACTGCTTACTTCTGTCTCTTTTCATTGATATCCTATTTTTTCTTTTCCCTCCAACCTCCCCTTTTTCAAATCTGACTCACACCCTCTGGCACAAGTTCACCTCATGGCTGAGCTCATGCGGCTTTCCACTGAATTCTTGCGGCCTTCTCCGTATTATCTACTGACTATTAATCGTTTTATTGCACCATAAGAAAAACATAACCTCAATGATATCCCTGTGACCCGATGAAAGGCACTGTTACCCTCTAACTGTTCTCTGCGTCCTGCTCTCATCAGGGTTTGATGAGTCGGGAGCCTTTTCCTCTTCCTCCGGTCCCGGGTCTGGCCTGCGTCGACATGGAGAGTTACTACGAGGAGGCCCAGCCCTATGAGGAAGCTGTCAACGGTACGCTGCTCTGGCTTACTTATGTTTCATGTACTGGACTTAAGTTGGAAGTCATCCATTGCACGGACAGGCAGATAAGGAGTTTGAGGGGGTCTGCTTCTTTTGGCCTGTTCTGATTTGACCTCTTGATACATGAACATCACACTGGACACAGCAGTAACCGTTTCCAGTCACTTTACTAAAACATCAAGATTTAAAAGCTGTGAATAATGTAATGATATAGAAGCCAGGGACAGATGGACTCTTTTAATAATTCATTAAAAAAGTGCAGCTCTCAATATTAAAGGGTTGGTGTGTCATTTTACACATATACCGACTGTGTATTGTGATATTGAGCCATTGACTCCTCCCCCTACGGTGGCCCTGAAGTGCCAAACACAACAACGTTAAGAAAATACAACATTAAGAATATGTTGTTGTTTTCCTGTGCGTTGTGTCTGTGTAAGTGGTTTTTTTTCTAACGTGTTGGTGTTTTCTTAATGTTTTTGCTCTTTCGTAATGTTGTCGTGTTTGACACTTCAAGGCCTCCGTACTTCGCCGTCAAGAGGATGAGCTCTTCGCTACACGAATAAGCGCAAATAACACATTTTGAGTAACAAAGCAAAAGTAAAAAATCTGTTTTGAAGGATGTTTTACAACTGGTAGACGAATGAATAAGGAAACTTTGGCTCTATCGGAGGAACTAAAATCCCTCAAACCGCTAAATGAAAACATTCATTATCTATAAGGGCAGTTTTGGAATTTAACGCAAAAACAACATTTTCTTCCTAATTTTTAAGGGTGTAGGTTGGAGGCTGAAAACTGTGAGAGCCGGCCGTGTTTTGACTGGCAGACGTGACTTTTTCTTAAAGTAGAACTGCAACTTTGAGCACAAACTGTTGACCTCAGTGGAAACACATCGATGCTCTACAGATAGGTGTGAACAGGAAATATCTCAGTTTCACTGTGCCTAACGCAAGACCAGCGCTAAAAATAATACCGGACGCTGTGTTGTGAGAGTTTGCGTTTATCTGCGACAAAACTCGATGTCTGACAGTGACTTTCAGGGACCTCGTAGCAATGTTGAGTCCCAGACTTCTGAACCATCTGGAATCTAAATTTACTGTCGCAGCCTTTAGAATAGCTCGTTGGGCTTTTTGAGGCATTGTTTGCGGCTCCTTTGTTTTTTAGAGTGTGTGTGTGAGAGAGGAAATGTTTCACACGTCATGGGAGTTTGTTTTTTTTATTTTATGGATGATTGCAGTTTAAATGTGTTTGGTTTCTAGATTTCATCACTTATATGATAATTTTACAGATTCAAGATCATATTCATAGATTTTTTTTTTTTTACCTTAACTGAAAATCCAACTTCCAGAATAAAGTGTAATTTTTTATGTGCATTTTTTTTTGGAATAAATAAAGATTTGAGAGCGTTTCCATTCGGCTTCTGAATAGTTCTGTTAATTTAATTTCACTGCACCGTGGCCGTGAAGAATGCAGAAATCTGATTGGCTGGAGGTTTTGCATAATTTCTGAGCGGCTGTGGCACGCTCTCTCTACTTCATCAATAAATTAGCATAAAATAGCTCATCAATAATTCATCTCCCACTCCACTGGACCCAAAATAGAAACAAAAATATCGTCCTTATTGGCAGAGGGATGATAGGGTTAGGAAGGTTATTATGAACGTATGAGGCCTCAGATTATGGAAATAGTCGGTCTGTTGTGTATTAGGCTCTACTTGACTTACACAATATCTGAGTAATTTACACATTATTTACATTTCTGTCTCTCTAAGTTAATTTAAAATTGATTTGATTTTTTTTTTTTGATTGATTCTATTCCAGTTTTGCTCCGTTTGCCCTTTTTTTTGTTTGACTGTGTAGATCTGGTTTGAGGCCTACCTCACCAAAGTCCCTCACCGTGACTCCTGGCGGTCTCTTTTTCTGTAATCACATCACCTCGGGTATTTTGAAGATTATCATTCCTTGCCTCCTAGACGACGGCGATGCGGTGAGCAGTTCGTACGAGTCTTACGATGAAGACGAAGTGACCAGAGGAAAGTCGCCGTCGGCGCAGCACCAGTGGCCGTCGGCGGAGGCGTCCATCGAGCTGATGAAGGACGCGCGGATCTGTGCCTTCCTGTGGAGGAAGAAGTGGCTGGGCCAGTGGGCCAAACAGCTGTGTGTGATCAAAGACCATCGCCTGCTGGTGGGTGAAGGGCTGTGTGAAAATCGGAATTTAAGCCTCACTGAGGTTTTGTGTACCTCAATTATGGTTACAGGGGCAGAGGGTTTTATGGGTTTTCATAAAGTTTGTTTATATTCCCTTTATAATTATAACTCCACATTGGACTCGTGCGTTTACTCATATTGCCAAAGCAAGCAAAGCATCAATTATATTTACTCCGAAACTCCATGTTTAGCTGTCAAAAGCTGCTCTGATTTTGTTACTTTATTGCTCAAGAGGAAAGCCATTAATTTGATAAATCACCCAAAGTGGTGAAATAGTTTAAGTATGGCTCTCACCTCATTGATATGCTCGAAGAGTTTCAAATAATAGGATTGTGGGGAAAAGTAAATATGATTTATATCAGATTCTTCCAGCTCTTTAACCCATTTTTCACGCCGCATACCAAAGTCTGGCTGTATTACTGTACGTCTGTGGAGACCGTCAGAACTCAGTCCCAAAGCACACAGCGGTTCTGCAATTGTACGATACCACAAACAATCACGAGCACCATCTGTTAAACATGAAATGAAAACAGAAAATGTCCTGTCAGCTTACCTGTCAGCTCTCCTCCAGTTCCCCTTTTCTGCTTCCCTCAGTGCTACAAGAGCTCCAAGGAGCAGATGCCGCTCTTGGATGTGAGCCTTTTGGGCTGCACGGTGGTCTACAAAGAGAAGCAGCTGAAGAGGAAGGAGCACAAGCTGAAGATCGTCCCAGTAGGAGGGGAGGCCATTGTACTGGGCCTGCAGAGCAAAGAGCAGACGGAGCAGTGGCTGAAGGTGAGCCAGCCGCCCTCTGATCCAGGGGTTTTCAACCTGTGTCAGCCCACCGTCCACCTTCCTGACTCAGACGGATCCTAAGGACCTCTGATGTGGGGGTGAGGACATGGGTGGAGATTAGGGTTTTTTGTTTTCTGGGCACAGGGTGAGTTGGACACAATCTGTTCTTGTCCGTCCAGAGGTGGACATGGACAATCTGATGTCATTTTCTGTCTCCAGTCGAGCCCTGTACTGACTCTTCTGGTATGTCAGTGTGGAAACTGACCACTCCCACAGAGGGACGGAGGTGCAAAATTGTATGTAGATGGATTTGATGAGAAATAGTAACAGTAGACAAAAAAGTATATTGTCACTGTACTTCACGGACCACCAAGGTGTCGCACACCACTGGTTGAAAACCCCGATCTCTAATCACACATCTTGTAAAATGCCACTACTCGTCATGTGGACGGCCCTCACTGATGTAAATAACTAAGTGATTTAATGTGGTTCTGTTGTTTACAGGTGATTCAGGAGTTCAGCCCCAGGCCAGCTGAGAACTGTGACCCCCAGCACGCTGTCTCCGACTCCCCACGGCTCATCTGTACTAAGGTAGACCACCACAAAAAGTGTTATTGCTTGACTACTAAAGGTGATGGCGTCATTAATAGTGGAGTTCCTCTGCATAAGTTCTGTTATTAAATGAGTAAAATGTCCCTCTGTGCGTTCAGGGGGACCTGAGTGAGAGACACTCTGTGGCCTCGGAAAGCAGCAGCAGCACCGACAGTCACGCCGACACCCCCGATGGTGAGATGCTGCTCCTTTTGTCTCATTTGTCTCTTACCTCACACTCAAAGATGGCCAGCTTTGTCAGTCTCGACTCCTTTATCTACAGTGAAGAAGAAATACGGCGCAGGACTGAAGTTCAGCAACCTCATGAACATCGGCAAGAAAAAGCCGTCGTCATTGGAGAGCCCGGAGAAATGTGTGGACACCTCAGGTGAGCCGAGATGACACAACGTCCGAGCTCCTCAGTTCTTTACTTTTACTTTGGAAAACAACCGGAGTAATCGGAGACACTAAGGGACGTATTTCCTTAACATACCAGACATGAATTTAACACATAGCCCTCTCTCTCTCTCCTCTGTCAGGCTACCTCAACGTGCTGGTGAACAGCCAGTGGCGGACACGTTGGTGTCTCATCAAAGATGGACAGCTATGGTTTTACCAGGACAAGGGCAAGAACAAAGTGAGTCAGCCCACTGTGTCCCTGGAGGGCTGCAACGTGGTGCCAGACCCAACGCGCGATCACCTCTACTCCTTTAGGATCGACATGGACGGGACACAGATAGCCACATTAGAGGTAAGAAGACACCGAGACATTACACTCGATGGACAGATCAGGAACCGGAACTGCATTAGTTTTATCCCGCAAATAGGAATATTTGAAACTGTATCCGTAATCAAGGCCGTATCAACTCTATGGGTTTTTACCGACTCTAATAACTACTAACTAACTTTAACTAACTTCTTTTTCAAGGTCACAGAAACGTAAGGCGGTACGTACATACATACTGAGACGTCCAGTCCACATTTCTGCCTCTGATGGGTTTTTTTATGGTCTGAAATGCAGAATTTGCAGGGACTGTTTTATCGTCGTACCTGAGGTTTTCAACCTGTGTTGGCCCATGGACCTTCCTTAGGGCAGAATGCACACACAGATCGCACATATACACACACACACACAGCCTCTTATGTACACTACTACTATCGCATATTCCACCAGGTTGAAGGATTTTTTAGCAGTGTGTGGATGCTTTCAGTGGAGTGTTTTTCTGGGTTTTTTTCTTGCAAATTTACGACTCTATAATCTCGGAGAATTTGGCACCAGAATTTTTTTGTGGCCCAAGTGGGCGGTTTTATTTGATAATTGTCAAACAAGAAATAAAAAAACATGATACACATAAAAACAATAACAAATATATTAACTGTTTCTGGAGTTAAAATGACATTGTCAATGTCTTGTCATGGACCGCTAGGGGGCTGTGGTCCACCAGTTGAAAACCCCTGGTATATAACTCTTTCCACAAATCAAATTTTAGGCTCCAATTATTCTGGTAGGGACAAGTAACACAAGGGGCACTGATCAGACGTGCAGTCGACGTGTAAACAATAGATTTACAAAAGCATAAAAGCATAAATTGACTGTCATCAAACCACACAGAGTTTCCATGTCATATGGCCCCACGTGTCACATGGCCGCACTTGAATGACAGCGATGAGTCAAAGCAGTCAACCAAAGAAACTTCAGAGAGATACTCTTTTTCTTATTATTCTTCTCATGTCCATCCAGTGTAGCTCTTTGTTTACATCTGCATCAGAGACTGAAGCTTCATTTGCAGATGTGGGTTGTTCGGTCTAAGCAGGTTTTATATTTATAGAAAGAGCCTATAAACCTGTAGAGTGCTGCAAATGTTTGGATTGAGGATGAATATTAGCACTCAATCTAAACTAAAGTGAACGCTGGTTTCTGAGAATACTGGGTTTCAAATTAGACCACAAGTACATGTTGACCACACACACACACACACACACATGCAGTCTGTCTGGTTCATTCCCTGCCCTTAATTCACATTGATGAGATGATTCAGCCTCACCCCCTGAGACAGGATGGGCTGATCACATTTGTCCTGATTAAACCGTCGCTCGGTGTCTGCGGTGGAAACCACACGTTGGCATTCCAGAAGGAGACCTCCGCGCCACGTTTAATAAATCCTCAACGCAAACATGCCTTCGTTCGAGAATCACTTTCAGAGGCCACACTAAGTGTGTAATGTCTGTTTGTGCACGCACAAGGGTGGTCTGAGTGTTTGTGTATGAGTGTGTCTGAGTGAAGGGTGGGGATGGAGTGGGCTGTTGGGGTGTAGAGTAACGCCCTTTTTCATTAGGACTCCCAGCGCCATCCTGCTGCACTGCATGTTTGGTCATAGCCAAAGGAATGTTTTGTTTAGTCTTGTGGGTTTTTCTGACACAAACTGTATGTGATTCTCTTTTTCTATACATTTGACAAAGTGAAACTGCTCATTAACTCCCCTAAATAAAGATTTTTGACATGTAAAAAATAAAGAAAAGGAAGATCAGGGACTTCTATTTATACATAATCAGAATGTTCATCATATGGCATTTTCACAGATAGTTAGCTTCCTTGATATGTTGCGATCATACGTCCTCATATACTGTAAGTATGGCCTTATATGTATCATTGGGGTGACATAAGTGTGAAGTACGCCTTGACAATGTATTGTATAAAGTATAGCATATGCAGTATAGGTGCGTTAGTAAACACACATGTAGGTCTCACCATTTATTCATTTGGCGCAGCTGATTTAGTTTTAAATCACTGCTTTGTTACAGCATTCACAACAGACAAAGCAGCACAAATCTACACATTCTTAGACTTGACTAAGGAGCTTTTTACTGTAAATGTTTAAATCCTTACACACATCACCAAATCAACCACAAGTCTTGTGTGTGTTGCTATTTCTTGCAACATTCCTTAGGCGAGCAGCACTTGTGGACAGCTCCCTCTTAAAAAGTTTTTTTTTTTATATTGGACTAATGTAAAGTCCCAAAAATATAAAGGGATGAATTAAATTTAACGGGTCAGAACCATGAACTGGATTCAAACATGGCACTCGGAAGAGAACGTTGACAATCTGTTTATCCTCTGTCCTCTCCTGTCAGGCCAAGTCCTCAGCAGATATGGGTCACTGGCTGGGCCTCCTATTGTCGCAGACGGGGACCAAAACCGACCCAGAAGATTTGACCTACGACTACGTCAACTGTGACAGAATCTCCAGCATAGTCAGCGCAGCCAAGACAACCTTCTAGTAAAATACATTCCTTTCTGTATGCTTGCATAAATATAGATGATATTAAACAAAACTTATATCTTCTGATGTTATAAACCCCAGATTTTGTTTTACAGTCCATTCAGGAATAAAAATGGATTCATCTTTAGTGACGTAGGCTGCGTATATTTTGATTGTCACGTGGCTGTCTTTTCTGTAGCTTCATGCAGAGGAGGTACTCTGAGCCAAACACCTACATTGACAGCCCACCATCCATCCCTCTAAATTCTGACGAGCTGTATGACGACGTTGCATCTATAGGAGCAGACCCAGAGGTACACGCAGCATCAACACGCATTATTACGTTAGCAACAATCGCTTTTCCGTCTGATGCTGCTATATCTGTAAATTCTCTTACCTTTTTTGGGAAAATCAGGATGCTGATGAAAGCAGCCTGCCGGAGAATGAAGAGAACAACCTTCAGGAACATGATGAGTTATGTACACAGGACACCACAGACAGAGCGGGCACAGATGAGGACATCAAAAACAGGGTTTACCTCGATCTGGTACCTGTGCGCTCATTCCTCCATACTTCCAGTGGAAATAAAGTCCCCCCAAACAAAGAAACCTCAGGACATTCCCCGGCCGCCACAGAGGACCAGCAGGACCCCCTGTGTCAAATCACTCAGGTAGCTATTAAACGTATGTGTCTTCTAGGCATATTTACTGAAATTTGGTTTATGTGGGGCCAATAAAGATGAGCCGGTGCCTCTGAACATATCAAACATGACAAAACAAGTGATGTGCTGAACTAAATTCAATGCCTGTTTAATAGGAATGCCACTTTAACACAAGCAATGATTCCAGGTCAGTCCCGATAACCAATCTGAGCCACAGACGCAACCACAACCTGTGAATGGCACCAGTGTGACGTCTGCTACCAGCAAACCAGAGCAAGGACGCCCCCTGTCTCCAAGTCAGCTGCAGCCACAAACTCAACCACTAAAGACCTCGTCGCAAAGCCAGGACCCTCTGAGAAAGGGGGGAGCCTTGAGCCCTCTGGGGGGGCAGAGCCACAAAACCCTGCAGGGTCCAACAGGGCTGTCTCCAACTTCTTCTGGGCTCCCTCACAGCCCCCAGTCGCAACGGGGCAAAAGCACTAGCAGTGACAGAGACAAGCCCAGATCATTTTCCTTAGGTATGGACTAGAAGGGACGGTGGGATTTGTTAAATACAAGAAATTAAGCAACAAGATTCAGTTTAATTGTGATAAATATCATCCTACAATAATGATGCTTTTCACAATTTGCCTTCAAATGTTTGCCGTTTTACGTCTCATATCATTATGGCTCCATCTAGTGAAAACCTCCAATCTTCACAGTCAAACGCAGCAACTTAATAGCTTTGAATCATTCCCAGATTCATCTGATACCAAGTTATAAAATTGTTGTCTTGTTATTTTTCCACTTATATCTTTCCATGTTACTAACTTTCAATCCTTAATTTCCAGGTTGTCCCATATCATTTGAAGGTAAACTGGGCAAAAACCGCACAGAGGCAGACCTGCGTCGCTATCTGGATGACCGTGACCGCCTGGAGAAGGAGAGAGAGGAAGTGAGGAGCACCCTGGCCAGCCTGAAGAAGGAGAGGAAAGAAACCAAAGAGGAGCTCAGCACCTGTCAAGGTAGATCTGATTTTCCAAACTGATGTTTCCCGTTACTGTGACTTTGGTTTCTTTTGCTGTTGTGTCCCATTGCAGCCGTTTGTTCTCCTCAGATCCCAAGCAACAGGCCTCCCTGGAGGCCACATTGAAGCAGAAAGAGGAAGCCTGTCGGGAGGCGGAGCGTCACAGGGTCGAGGTGGAGCTGCAATTGGTGGAAGTAAAGGAATGTCTGAAGAAGGTGGAGGCTGGCCCTTTCACACTGGGAACCACACTGGACAGCAGCCTCCAGGACACGCCCACGGTTCGTATTATCATGGTCTTTCGTTATGGAACATAAAGGTGCATTCTGTTCATCTACTGATCTCATTAAGACTGTTAGTGCTCCTTTTTTCTCCTAGCCAGAGTTCCTTATCGTTTCTTTCCTTATCGTCCTTACCACTTTGTCTACGTTTATACTGCCATATTCACGTGCCCCAATTTTGATTTACTGCTCACAGATTAGATCTGAATACTGACAGTCTAACAGGGAAAAACATGAATCTGATATTTTCAGAGCAGATTTAAAAGCATAGATGTGGAAATTAAGGTATAACAAAGACGTAAAAATAGATGGAAATATGTTTAAATGGAAAAATTGATAGACAGAAATCCACATGAAAATCAGCTTACAATGACTTAGACTTTTGAGTGAAAATCAATAAAAATGATAAAGAAACAATCCATTATCTTTTCGAGCCTCATCTTTGATTGTGCCTGGCTGAATCAATATAAAGCCTCACCTGATGTGCCTGTGTGCCATTTCACCCTCAGTCTAAAGGAGCGACCCTTCCTGCTACCCAAACTTCATCGACCCAGGTCCCCAGCAGCCTCAGTGACTCCTGTCCTGTCAACTCTGCCTCCACGCTCAAGAACAGACCCACCTCCATCATGGCCACCAAAGGCAAAGTTCTGCAGAAAGCTAAGGTGGTTATTGAAAATACATAAGTCTGAGGAACAGCGAGGGATGCAGGTATAGCCTGTTAATTACCTATAATGTGTCCTTTTGTTGTGGTTACAGGAGTGGGAGAAGAAATCTACCACCTAACAGAACCCACAAATATGCCCTACTGTCCCATGACCTCTGAGGTCGAACCCTATCTCTTGATCTTCTTGGCTGAGTGACGCAACCAGCTTCAGTGAGGAGCTGATTACAAACAGTAATGGATCCTCCATCCTCCTCACCTCCTGGTCAAGAGCATAAAGAGCCAAACAGAGCGAGGCACAAGCTGCCTCCACCTATACCACTGGATAATCTTTGTTTCAGTGACTTTTGATGTTGGCTTTCTCCATTTTCTAAAGCGAGGATTTTGATGTTGTAGCATTTTGGCCAGTTTAATAATGGATTTTCATAATGATGCACAAATGGGATGTTTTGATACTGCAGGAAACACCCGTGAGACCACGGAAAGCCAACCTCTTGGAACAGGTACGCTCAAATCACACCACTCCTGCAATTGGCCATTTTGTACACTCTAGATTGTAGCTTGGTTCATATATGCTGGTAGCCAAGATGTAAATATATATACATACACCATTATTCAGCCTTTTGGCTTGTATTGCTAGCTAAAAATGCACTTTTTATCCAAATAAAAAATGTACTGACAGCAATCCCCGACTCGAAAGATTATTCATTTGTCTTTAACCATTATCATTACTTTAAAGTCTTTACTTTACAGGCGCTCCACATTGCTGACACCTGAGGGCTTGTATTAAATATGTTCCGTCTCTTACAAGGGCAGAGACAGAGTCAAAACGTGGAAAACTTTAATCAGCTTTGGAAATCTGCACGGAAACTAACAGAAGTGTCCAAGATCTATCTTTGTACAAGAACTTTGAATCATTGCCTGCTGGCTCTACAGATTTGGACCTTCTTCCTCTTTTCTCTGTCAGTCTTGGCCGAGCTTGAACACACAACATGGAGCTCTTTCTGATGAAAATTCTCCCTCGTGCAATCTATTAATGTCCTAAAACAAGACCCTGCTGTGTAAAGAAAAAAATAAAATCAGGCCACCAGATGAGCGAGTCAGTGAGGTCTCTTCTCTGCGTACCAGAAAAGCTGAGTGTCCGTCTGACGCAAAAACCCCAACTAGTACAGCGCCTCTTATTAAGGGTCGTTCAACTCACTGAAGCAGCCCAGGGGGAACACTGATGAAGATGACTCATGTATTCTAAAAGAATGCACGTATGGAAACTAACCCCAAACTTTTAAGTGTTTTGTTGCTTGTTTGTTTTCTTTTTTATTTATCCCAAATGTTTTGTGCTATAAATTGCACCTTGCATGTCTTTTAGAGCCTAACACCTGCTGAAGTAGAATAAATCTCAAATTAGAATGCAAGTAGATACGCTATTGTTCCAGTTAAAAAGAAAATTGTTCTCTACTTTCCAAAAAATTGTGTGACTCAAGTGAAAACTAAGTCAAATAAATTGTGGCAGTGATACGACTTAAATAAAAACAAATATAATCAAATATTTTATCATCTGGAGAGAACAAATAAGGATTTTCAACAGTGACATTATCTGAAAATATCACATTGAAGCATCAAGTTAAAAAGATGCACTGGTTTAGGACAGTTTTCAGTTTTATTCAAACTGCAAATCTTTTTGGATTATAATTAAAATCATCACAAAATAGAGGTTTAGAATAGGCAGAACAACCATGGACAAAACACAATAAGGTATACAATGATTACTGACAAATTCAACACAAACAAATTAGCAGACACTCTGATTCAAAAGCAGGCTGCAGGCACTTAAAGAGGGCAACTTAAAGCACTTTAAATATTAAAAACATGTAAATATATTTCTGTTATCAAAACTATGTCTATTTTTCCCTTTGTTCTGTCGTGTCCCCACAAAGTTCTATACCCAAGTGTCCATAGTTTACTATCTGTGCACTCTGTTTGTGTTTGTGTGTATATCAGGCAGCATGTCTCCTACGGTGCAGTTTATAGAGATGCAGGAGCTCCTGGTGGCTCTTCTTCTGCCTGTCCTTCCTCCTCAGAGCAGCAGGTCTGGGACGGTCCCCTCTGGACAAAGACCTGCTGCTCCCTGTGGTCCACAGGAAAAAACAAAAATCAAGTCCACACTTATGAAACATAACATGTAACAAACAGGAAACATTCTACATGGACATAGATATTCTAAGTACATTGTTAACAAAGACAAAAACGTGACTGAAGATTCAATAATATGACTGACTTGTTTCACAGTGTGGTCCTTCATAGCCTTGGCACTGGCAGCGGAAGCTCCCTCCTGACAGGACGCAGGTCCCGTCATTCATGCAGGGATTTGGCTTGCACAGATCAATTGGCTTCTTCACCTCTGATTGAAACAAAATGATAATAA
Source organism: Brotula barbata (assembly GCA_900303265.1). Classification (NCBI taxonomy): domain Eukaryota; kingdom Metazoa; phylum Chordata; class Actinopteri; order Ophidiiformes; family Ophidiidae; genus Brotula; species Brotula barbata. Next base: position 15,714 of record OMNV01012441.1, read on the forward strand.
ATAAATAGTTACCACTATGTTTCAGGTAGAGACATTCACACACTGAGAATCTATCTATCTTGTCATTTTCAACGACTGGAAAATGAAAAGTCTGACCTAAGTATACCCTGTATTATGTAGAGTGAAATGAAGACGTGCAGTACCTGAGCACACCATCTGCACCAGCACATCCTCAGAGTACTTGAGATCCTCATAAGATGGCACTGAGATCATGTGCTCCTCTGAATCCACAATCCTCAGCAGCCTCTCCCTCTGGATGTCTCCAATCCCAATCACAAAAAGTGAAACTCCGTTGTCCCTTATCTTTTGAGCCGGCACGACGGCGTCGTCCCCGCCCGAGCCATCCGTCACCACCACGACTGCCTTGTTGACACCAGGCCTCGCGCCATTGGCAACAGTCAGGACACTGGAGTGAATATGGAGTAAAGCCACGCCCGTCGAAGCCGTTCCTCCCAAGTAGTTGGCCTCTCCTACAGCCTTGAGGATGGCAGAACCGGACTCGTGGGTGTCCAGGTTGAACACGGTGACAGGTCTCCTTCCATAGGCCACAAGAGCCATCTGGGCCACGTCACGGTTGATGTCAAATTGGACACTGACGCCACGCACAAAGTCCAGTATGATATCAAAGTTGTCGCTGCTCACGCCACCTGAGGCATCCAGGGCAAAGATCAGATCTACCGCTTGGCCCAGACAACCTGCAAGCCAAGAAGTAGAATTCCGCTGAAGAATTTGGTGCATTTCTTAGATCAGTCAAACTGTCTCACAAGCTTTTATATTTAAAGATCATGAATGTCTACAAAATCTGATTTCATACTTTCTGCTGGTTTTCTAATATAAAAACATAACCATCAAGTAACTTTTAATGAATCATATGACAGTATTCACAAAATACAGCAGAATATACCTTATTCAGTAGTACAAGTTACTTAGACGGTACCTTGGATATCCACGCTGCAGATCTTGGCCTTGAGTTCAGGGATCTTGGCACTGAACCTATCAGGTGTTGGGTAAGTGACAGTACGTTGGGGATTTCCTGTGATATCGTTCAGTTGTTCCCTTAAAGAGTCTGGCCCCACCCCTATGAGGAAGATCTCTCTGTCACGTGCATATTTAGAAGGCTCAACCACCTCGTCAACGGCCGGTGTGGCTGTGAGCAGCACCACCACACGTGGCAAATCGTCTGCGACATCAGCAAAGACCGGCGCGCTCACAAAGCCGTGACGAGTGACATAGCGGAGAGCTTGGCCTGTCTGAGTCTGACCGCCGATTGGCTGAAGCGCTTCCAAGGTCTTCAGCAGACCCTTCAGGTCTCCTTTAAATTTGCCTACCTGGGCCTCGACACGAGTTTCCCCTCCAAATACAGCCAGTCCCACTTTGCTGGGGGTGTCGGGGCCGACGACGGCCTGTAGAAAACGCTTCAAGAAGGACTTGAGGCGGAGGAAGCCTTCCAAGGTTATTGTGGCAGAACCTTCCAGCAGAAAGAGCAGATCCACAGAGCAGTCCAGTGATAATGCAGGAGCTGAGGAGATGGAGGATCGAGTTAGTTGTTCTCTGCTTGATCAACATTACTAAAATTGATAACATACACAGAATTATTGCAAAATTTATAATTGCAGTCATTTTCACAAACCACACACTGTACATGGGCACAGTAGTTTAATTCAATCATTAATCCATGACATGACATTCTGTGGCAAGCACTGGTAGTAGAAATTTGTGAATTCTATCTGGGGAATACAGGAGTCGAGAGAGTGTAAGCAATGCCAAAATTTCTGTTGATGTTTTCCCAAGATAAGATAATAAAATCATTTTGACATCTTAAGGAAACGACTTCATTTTCTGGAGAATCCAAAACAACTTTGTTTCTTATTCATCATCGAGACTATGCACCAATTACTTTATATTCTGCAGCTACACAACAGTTGTAATTTGTCACACTTTCCAGTATCTTTATTTGGAAATAATGAGCAAATAGCTAATGGTAGAAATCCATCACACCCTTTTTGTGGCACAATGAGGAGGAGAATATAAAACTTCCAAATTGATATTGTAATTCATCTAAATACAAAGTGAAACAAATGACAAAAGGTAAACAGCACTTACACTTGTTATTCCTTTATGGCCATTTTTCATTCATAGGGAAAAAACCAACAACAGAATGCAAGATTTACTTATTTTAATATTTAATTTTAATATTTGTATTGTGTCTTAAATATTGAACATTTCTTAGAACTGTCTGGGATTGGTACTGCATGATATTTTTTGATTACTTTGTTTTATAATATTTTATTTAGCCAATTAAGGATGATCATGATTTGTTCAGAATACAGACCACAGTATGGGTCTCCTCCATATCCAGGTAAACACATGCAGTGGAACCCTTCGGGTCCTTCTGACACACACGTGCCTCCATTCATGCAGGGCTCTGAGTCACAGGGATCTACAAGAGAACGAGAGCAAACACAGACACTCAGCAGTGAAAGGAGTGCAAGAAACTACAGTAGAAAACACAAACGGTGTTGTTACCTGGACAGATAGTCCGATGGCACACAGTCTGATGTCTCCGATAAACTTTGTTGTACCTGCAGGAGTTATTCACTTGGTTATAATTATACATTGTTAAGTTGTGGAAATATAGAAGTTGACATAAAGGGATGAGTCTCTATTTATAATTCTGACCAATGAACTAATCAGAAATAAACAGACCTTCAGTTTTTAGGTTATTATTTTCTCTTGCTCACTTGCCTGTAGTGTGGGCAAAGGGAGGTGTAGGGGGAAAACCCCTTGGAGCCTTTCCAGCACATGAAATTCCCCTGCAGCTCTTTGACTGTGTCCAGAGTCTTCCTCACACAGGGAAAAGACTCAACCTGACACCCTGGACAGAGGTGCAAAAAAATGACAGAGGGAAGGAAAAAAGGACTTTAAGTTGTGACATTTTCAAAGCTCAAAATTTCCTCATCAGTGCAGCGATGCTACCTGCTGGTGTGGCATTGCACACAGAGAAGGTGGTCAGTGTTGTGTACAAGCCATTGACGGCATCATGGAAATGCTCTGCGAAGAAAACGTGACTTTCCATTGGCTCGCTGGCCACAGCATGGAGCTCCTCCCACCTGGAAAACAGCTCAAACTGAGTAACAACAATGCAGGATTCAAATTGTTAAGAGTTGGATTTAACCTCTGACGTTTAAAGGGTTAATGCAGCAGACATACTTAGGGTAACGAAGGCCCACGGCAAACAGGACAACGCCCATCTCTTTGAGCTCTACGGCCACCTGCACCACATTCCCTTGGGACCTCCCATCTGATAAAAGGATGGCGATCCGGGCGACAGAGGAGGAGTTACGCCCGCCTGGGAAACCCTTCCGCAAGATGTACTTCAGAGCCAGGCCCGTCTCAGTGCTGCCCCCCCTGGGTGAGCAGGAATGAACGGAATATCATTTAAATTAGGGCTGTCAAATGAACACGTTAATAACATGTTAACATGTAAATACAAAAAAAAAAAGCAATTGATCACAAATAGCAACTCAAATCAAGCAATTAATCTTGATTTAAAAAATTTAAAAAAATAAAAATTTATTGCTAGAATATTAATCAAACATAAATCCATCTCAGGGCAGAAGAAGATATTTTACAGATACCCTTTAATAAATGAAGGGGGGTAAATATCACCAATGCTTTTTTTCAATGATTTTTCAACTGCACCCTAGAAACCTTTTTTCAGTGCATCTCGTGATTTTTAAGAGGGAGAATCAAAAGTAGTGATGCAAACAGAGGTGAGCTTTGACATCATCTTATCATCTTTCCAGTTTTGGACAGGTCTTCTTTCAGATGTGAAAACAATGCTGCGACTGCAAGGAGGACTGAAACTACAAAACAATACAATGAAAGGCTCAAAAGCCCTCAGGCAGGGTTTGTGAACTTAGCTTTCATGTGCAGGATGTGTTCATAAGAGAGGGTATTCTTATTTCTTAGGAAACAATGCAAAGTGAAAGAGATTTACTACTTGATGAACCAGAAAGCATACAGCACTGCAAAGTGGAGAATACTTAGCCTCTTGAACTTTTAGGTAACCATCAATGGGTCTATCTTTAAAATTATATAAATCTTATCATACATTCTGGTAGAAAGATACAAAACATATCATCCCCAAATAAATAAATCACTATAAAATTATACCCAAAAAATCTAGAATAAATGTGGAATGTAATGAAAATTAAAAATGCAGTGAGGGTTACAATTTTTTTTTTTTTTGTATCCAAAATCTTTTGAATAGCCCTGAAATTTTTATACTCAATGAACAATTCATTTTCCACTACTTATTGGGGAAACTGACATTTAAATTTGACAGCCTTTTTCAGTTTCAGATCAATTTTTAGCCCAAAAGGTGGAACATAATTTAATGCAAATGGTTACAATCACTACCTGCATGGGTAGTTTATTGATCCATTTTCAAAAACACTTAAATACACCTGTGGCTAAAACAAGAATACAAATCACATTGGGTTACTATTAAATTTCTCTCCATCAGTACAAATCTGTGTGTTGTGCAATTTGTAGATCAAATTTTTAAATGTGGAAGAGTTTGGTCATGTCAAATACTGTATATTGACATGATGATTATAATGATCATGCCTACTCTTATTCCAAAGCATTGATTTTATGTAAATAATCTTGATTAACTCTGTAAACTGTGAAACATACTATGTCAATTAACGTGAGGGTATGTCATGATTAATATACTTTATATACATGTGCACAAAAATACACATTGGCTCCTATCCAAACGCATCCAATTCTGTGTGATCACCTGTGATGTAGCTCTAATCTGAAATTAATTAATTTTTTGTTTAGACTTGCTTGGCTTGGCCCGTCTTTATGAGCACATGCAAGCTTCCTCTTTTTTTGTTAATTTCTGCCATCAAGTTATGACTCGAGATTTTTTGTCATACAAGCAGAGAAAAACAAATAGTGAGTACCAGTTTTTAAATCTATTATAATGGAGATTGCTGATTTATGATTGTGTTGTGACCAAATTTGGTTGCTGAAAAGGTTTATGGGAGAATCACTGCAACAGATGGTCACTTCCTATTTATGAGAGAACTCGAACTATGATTTCTATTTAATGGAAAGACGCAATTAACCTTTAAGATGTATATTTATTTCTTTTCTTCTTATTAAGAGGACATTTTTTGAATTAAGTGGTTCCAAAACTTAGCTGGCAAACATCTGTGATGTCCTCATCTTATTTTCATTATTAAAAATGTATTTTTCTCGTGTCATTTTGAGGATTTTTTTTTTTGTTAGTTTGTATCATTTCAGACATCGTAATACTTTTCAGACAGTTCATCCTCTATAGTATTACATCATAACAGATACACCTGTAAGAGATCTTCTTCATGTGCTTCTTCAGCTCTGGTTTGGTGACGTAAGAGTCCAGAGCAAACTCCAGCCGAGGTATGGAGCCAAACTGAACCAAACCTACTCGCACCTGTGGAGAATTACACAAATACTGATTGACATGTGAGACAGAGGACAAGTCTAGGAGGACAAATAGGAAGAAAGTAAAACAATATTTATTTTTTCTATAAAAAAATAAACTGAACAGATAAGATGAGAGCGGGAGAGCAAACCTTGTCTGGTCCAATATCAAGCACTTCACAGAGTTTGATGGCGTAGTGTTTTGATCTCTCAAAACTGCCTTTCCCCACACTGTATGACCCATCCATGATGAAGAGGATATCCAAGGCTGCTGAGCACTGCATCACTACACACACACACACACACGAACACACATTAAAGTATTCAATAGTACAAGCTAAAGACATAATCCCAAACATGTCATATCAAAAACAATGCATTCCTATGAAAAATTACCATTCTCTTGTTGTGTAAGGACATTATAGAATTATCCTGTTTAGCTATCCCCCAGTTTACATTTTTACATTCATTTTACGTAGCCCAGACACTAACTCAACTCTAACCTGTCCCTAACCTTGACATAATGGGGAAACAGCTCAGCATGACAAAACTTAATTTTCTCTTCCCAGCACAAACTATTTTCACCAGAAAGAATCTCCCTGACCGCCTGGAGCGTGTTTGCACTTGCTGGCAGCATAAATAATGGCTGTTGTAGCTGTCATGTTAGAATGTGCCCCTGATGGAGCCATTAGACACAGAGAGTGTGCCGTCTGTCACAGTACTTGTGAGGGATTACCAGTGATTCTGTGTAACCATGTGAGAACCACTTCCAAACAATTTGTGTGCTCTGTGAGCCCTTTCAAGAACTTCCTGCTCAGTACTGTGAACTTTTTGGGTATTACTTAAGCCTGTCATTTCTTTGTCCTTTTTTTCCCATTTAGCAGTGTAGTTTACGTTGCAATGCTCCAATGCAGGTCATTTTAGACACCAAAGTATTTTAAAATCTCGCAAAATGAGCAATGTTTCCAAAGATTATTCAGAATGATGCATTCTGGGAAAATGTTCTGTACAAATTTACACCAAACACATCTTGAATAATATCAATATTGTCAATATTCTGTATCTCTGAACCAAACCCAATGACATTTCAATCCATTTAAGTTCAGTGAATATAGGAACTGAAGTGGGGATAATGGATCTCACTTTCTCCTACGGAGTTGATCTTGGCGATGTTCTCATGGCCGGTTTGGATCTCCTGCACTGGGGTGCCCTCGTGAACTAGGAAATTACATGCAGGTTACATACATTATATCAAGACAAAAGACAAATAACATGCTCAAAGGGTATGGACGATTCCAGGAAAGTCAGTTTGGAAACCATACTCAATTATTTCAAAACAGTTCCATAAATAGGAAATGAGTGAAATTGAAGAAATCTACGTTAATATATGAAAAAATTATTCTAATTAGATCATTTAATTAATACAGTTATCATTGGTGTTATATTAAATTATATGTACAGCGATCTTTTCCATGGCTAATGTCCTGTGGGTATTTAATGTGTGTAACTAGTTTATCTGTGCAGTATGGAAAAATAAAATACTATTAAAATAAGAATACTAATAAATATTATTATCATTACACTGAACAAATAAGATATTAACATACATTAAATACCCAACAGCCTATAAGAAGTGGCAACAATAGCAGCCTTCCCAAGTTCTCAAAATATACAGTCATTTCTGTGTAATGTTGTCCTGTTCAGTCTCTCTGAGACAAGCTTTTAACTTTTCAGCACTGTGAGAATGAAAACTGCTGCCTTAGAAACAATTCAGTTCACTTGCTCCCTTTTGCGCTGGGTAATTGAGTGTTCAAAGCTAATGTGAGTGCACAATTGAAGGCATTCTTTCATTGGATTAACTGACAGGACACAGGCACATGGACTTTCCAAAATGGACACAGAGACATGTGATTTCCCATTGAGAAATCATGTGAAAACACTTTCATGTCCCCAGTAACCCTCATTCACTAAGCCAAGAGACCGAACACTCGACCGATGACACACTTCTGCTTCTTCAATCAGAATCCAGAAAGAAACTGTCAATGATGAGCCCATTCCAGTCAAGTTTGCTTCTGACGCCAGCCTCAGCTTGACGCATCTCCTGCTGATCAGCTGAAACGGATGATACTTCTTGTAATTACTTATTCAAGCGTCAAGAGAGCAGAACTGGAGAGGAACATCAAAGGAAACCTCCATGTACACAAACATTCCTTAGCCACAAGGTCCTATTTGCATCTGACAATTTAGTACCAACACTGACTTCTTCCTCCACCTCAGCTCATCTATCTGTCACTGATATTGTGCAACTAACACCGTAATGATACTCTTGAAAAATAGTTTGCATTGGTGTTGTGGTCATATTTGGTGATTTAAGGGCATTGGTTAATTTCAGGTTAAAGGAAGATGGTATAGGTAGGAGACTCCAACCAGTCCAGCTCAGTCTTGAATGAAGGACAAGAGGAACTTCAGTGTTGAGGTTAAATGATGCAGGACTTGGTAACATGTTTTCAGTTGTAAGATTCACCAATGGTCATTCTTTGTTTTATTTTTTCATACTTAAATGTAGCATGTTCTCAATGAAGAAATATTTGAGTATTCCAGTAAAAATCAAATGGCGATACAAGAGCCATTTTTTGGGTATATTGTTATTTACATACCACACTAAAAGGCATACACACACACCGTTTGGTTGCCATGTTACCGTCTGTACTTAAAAGGTCTTTCATTCATTCATTGGTTAGTTGGATGCTACAGCTATTGAAAATGATAAGGAGCATCAAAAGGACCTGGTCATCACTCCTCTGTTTGCTGCAAAGGCTATGGTTTGGTCATGAGTGACAGCATTCACAGTATTTTCCAGAGAAGATTTCAGCACTTCACATGACTTATTCCTGTTTAGCTCCATTGTTATTTGAATGACACACTGCATCTCCACACAGGTTTATCTGTCCGAATATGTGGGCGAGGCTGGATTTTCAGTGGCTTCCGACCTTCACAAAGGTAAACATGGGATTATTCCAAGATGGTCAACAAGATAAGGTTTGACCCTTAACAGCGAATGGGGTTTGTCTTTGTATTTGAGATTATCTGTCTCGATCTATCAGATTATCTGTGCTCCTGCCACAGCTTGCTTCACATCCTGTTCCATGACACTTGCAGACACTCTTCCATCATCATCACATAGGAGCAAATCACTTAAGAAATTTCAACTTTACTCCAGAATAAAATTCCTCCTGACAGTGAAAGTTTGGAGGTCTTGAACAGCAGTTTTGACAGAGGGGCCCAAATACTCTGAGCAAAAGAAAATCCTGTAAATGTAAACATAGATGATAAAATGATTAAAATTCTTTTCTTGAGCACTAAAATTGTCAACTGGCCTTAATCCAACCATAGTGAGGAAGACTAAAGGAAAAAGTTCAATCTTTGAAGGTTAAATTGACAGACTGGATTAAGAGGCTGTCAACCACAGGAGGAGATGGGACAGGTGCAATAGTCTGTTTGCTGAAGTTCAAAGTCTTAAAATGACCAATAATAAATACTTCAGGTGGTCCTAAAGCTGTCATTTGAAAAACAGCTCAGATACTATACTGCACCACAGCTCCCGCCTCTGCCCTGAGGCAAATACTCTCCAGTCCACGAGAACAACTATAAAAACAATGCAACATTTGACTTGCCTGGAAACAAGCTGCATGCAGCACAGGTAGGAAAAGCACTGTGAAGGGGGAAAAAATGTGAATTCTTCTACAATGAGGACCTGAGCAATAAAACAAGATGGGTGTGAGAATCCGTTTGCGATAGGTCACATAACAATCATTGTGGGAGAATTTTTATAAGGGAAGAAAACTTTTGTGTCTTTCTGTATTAAGTACAAAATGTCCAAAAAAAAATGTGGACACTTTTTCTGAACGTTTATTTTTTTCCCAGAACCAAAATCATCCTGCCTGAAAAATTAATTCATTCTATTTTGTTTTCAAATGGTGCAGCTTAATAGTAATTGAGACATTGCGATTTCACTTAAAAGTAACAAATGTGTCCATGGGTTGATTTATGATGCTTAAAATTAGTATTTTCTTTTCAACTTTAATCTAACAGTCAATCGCAAATCAAATTTCCGCAGTTATGAGTTCATAAACAGCCATAAAAAACAGCAAAACCCCAAGATAAATGATAATCCCAGCAATTCGGTATGTATTTCTAACATTTTATGGGCTCCCCTGACGTGGAATAATTTCCTTATTCCCCCTCCTGTGTCAAAGGCTGTAACCCATCATTTCAGTAAATATTTCACATAACCTTCTCCCCTCTGCAAAATATCACATCCTTTAATCTTTAATTGCTCAAACTCCCTTTTCCCCTGATAGTATCTCCTCCTTACGCGATCATGATCCTTTAAGGGTCAAACAAATGACGTCAGGTCAGTGTGACTCCAACTCTTAACCTCCTTACTATTGCCTGTGTTCATTGCAAGACAGCTAAATGACAAAAAAGTCAAACAACATAACAGATAGTTGTGTCCAAAACAATCCACTACATGCTCAGCATCATATTGCCAACTATTAAATCCGCATTCAGTTGAGTGAGGTGTCCAAAGTCAATTTAAAACAGTGGAAGCTGCTTGCTCTCACATGTTGCACGACTTTGAGAACGCGTGACTGTCATTGTCCTAAAAGTGTGGCACAAACTCAAACAAGCAATAAAACGAAGAAACCAACCTTGCAGCAGCAGCACTGTTAAGACGAAGGCGAGATGGGTGGAAGGATGCATTTCAGGACACCTGGAACAATTTAAAAAAGGTATTCACTTAACAACCATAAGAAACAAAGAAATCAAAAAGTTCATCAGTGCATGGGAATGTGTGTTTGCGTCGGTGTAGGTATAGACTTGAGGGGAACAACAATTAACTATTAACATCGAAAAACCACATTTTTACTAGCAGGTAAGTCCAATGATCCTGCTCGTAGTACCCTCGTTATGGTTCCATATGTTCTCACAGCTATAAGCTTAAAAGGCCAGACTCTGACCTTTTAAGGAGAACTGAATTAAGGGACTCTTGATGGCTGATAGCCCCCATTCAGTGAGAACACACCAGGATATGTCTGAGTGTTTTTTAATAAACGTGCCCAACACTGGATCACTGCCGTGGAGTTATTTTTCCCCACATCGGATTGAGAATTTTGAGAATGCCTGTAATTTTAAAACCAATCCTTAACATGATTAAGCAACTTAAGCATAACATATATTTAACTTAATGACTTCAATCGCCACACATAATCAACCCAAATAATAACTCAACAACAACTAATTCTTGATACAATAACACACACACAACCAATTTCCTCTACCTACAATTAGAGTGTAGCGTGTAATATGGTATGATTTAGAGCTATAATATGGTCCATTTCCGTCAAATAACAGTCCAATACTAACAACACTATTACTACTACTACTACTAATTATATATGAATAATACTAACAATAATACTAATAATGTAAAAAAATATACCAAAAAAATCCAAATAACATTTAAATGTAACTAGACGTGAAATATAGAGTAAGGTTAGTGTGGACAGATGGCTGGTAGGATATGTTGCTATGTGTTCACTGGTGTGTGAACATAAGAAGTTCAGGGGCTGCAGATAAGGTTTGATGAATTCTTGGCCATAATATCCTCTCTGTGTCTGAATATCAGGAAGTGTGTGTGTTTTGGGGGCACAGTGGAGACAGACGTGCCAGCGAAACCCTCTCTAATCGTAAGGCTGTGTGTATATCCGAGACAGAGATAGGATTGTGTGCAGGAAGGACCTTCTGTTTAAGAGGAGTCTGTGTGTCTGCGATACAGATCTGAGAAGCTGACATGCAGTGGCTGTGCGAGAAGCCTCAGGGTGATAACATCACCCCGGGCCAATGATGCTCTCTGTGTGTACATCTCGAGGACAGGAGATTTCATTACTCCCTAAGGGGAAGCAGCTTCGAATGCGCACGCACACACACACACACACACACACATACATGCACCTCTGCTTGTGAGAGCAAACAAGCGGGCATGCATGCATGCCCTACATGTAAAACACAAACACACACACACCTGTCTGAAAATTGGCTTGCTCTTCACAAGCATTCCACTGGATCGCTTCACCCTCCATCTGTCTGTCTGTCTGTCTCTCTGCCTGTCGGTGAACATCTCTGAACTTTGGTTCTAGGTAAACTGAAGGAACAGATTTTCTATAGAGGAAAAAGGTAAATATATTTCTGTGACCAACTTTACTTTGTTTCTGTGAAAGTCACACCCTCCTCTTTGGTGTCAAAACTCTAAACGTCTGAACGAAAAAGGAGCGGTTGTTTGTGTAATACAATGTCTTGTCACATTTATGTCAATCAATGGGTAAACTGATACTTAAATTACCAGTCCTCACCTGCTGGTATTCGATAAAAAAAAAAAAATACACGTTGGGATATAAAGAACACCTAAAAAGGTGATATGAAAGATGATTGAGACCAAGTAAAATGAACCAAGACAATTCTGAGATTAAAATCAAAATTCTGAAGAAAATCTGAATTCTGATGAGTTTTGTGCTAGAATTCCACACAAAGAGGCAAAAATCTGACTTCTCTCCTTCCCTTAAAATGGGAGACCTGAGCTATGGAAGTGCCTTCTGTTGTAAATTGGTTGGCATGTAGGAAAGTGCCTCTTGTCCATAGTCTATAATTAGGAAGGAGTGCAGGTTTTGGACTGACTTCATACAAAATCTTGACAACTTATAACCTGTACTTGTGTATGCAATACCTTGAGTAACATCAGAGCACCCTGGAATGGCTCCCGCCCAAAAACAATTTAAACAGCCACTGTTGAACAATACAAGAGAAAATGTGGAAACTGTTTCCACCACAATGTGACAAGTGTCTGATTAAAAGCCACAGCCAACTGTAATTTCAAACATGCCATAAAGCCTGCAAATGTGCCGCAAGAGTAAGCTGGCAACCCCACTGGAAAGCTCCAGTGGGCAATTAAAGGAAACAAAGCAAATATTTCAATCATATCGTGTTACAGAGCTCTTTGGTTTGGCCTTTAATGATCAATAATCTCTTGATTAAACAACAAACAACACAAAATAAACATTAAACAATGAATTGCAAGGCCTTATTGAAAGATCAACTCAGACTGCAGCCCTTGTTTGTTTTTCTTGTTAATGGCCTGAGTTTACAAACTGTAGTTGTGAACAGCTGGTCAATTAAATGTGCAAAGGCTCAGGAGAGGCTAGAGATAGGACGCAAAGGTTATGACCCTAACAGGCATAGGTAGCCTTGTTTGCTCAATTAAACAAAGCTAATTGATACGTCAGCCAAATTTAACACGCAGCAGACAATGAAGTATTGAAGTCAATGCTGTTGATCTGGAATCTGGCATTTTGTGCTCGGATACAGCTGTGACCACCTGCTTTTTTGTTGCATCATTTTGTCTGAATTTCGTGCTAATACGTGCGTTTTTCGACGTGATTTGACTTTCTATTTTTGCACAATCATTGCACTAAAATCTGTCCAATCGATCTGTAAAGTTCTTGAGGGGAGTTGACATGAAGTCAGATAATAGCCGTTCGATCGCTGCTTTGCGTAAAAGGCAGGTTGCACTTGGTAAACTCAGCGCAATGCGGATTCTGAATGAACTAACGTCTTCTTACCGTGCGCTGTCGAATGTCCACGATCTTCAAATCCCAGTTGGTGGTCCTTCAGAAAACAGCCCGTCTGGATCCCGACACCTCCTTGCTCGCGTCCCGTTCTGATCCGGAGGCTTTCTGCTTCAGCAGGAGGGGAGCACCGACCGACCCCACCTACTCACCATACCCACCTTTGATGTACCTGCACCGGTGAGCGCTCATTTGTCGCCCCCTCATCCACATCCTCAAGAGGAAAAACTGAGCCACACTTGAAAAGCTTACAACCACGGGAGAAACGTGTCACGCTGGTCTATTTTCTGGTGCCCAACGAGCCAAAGAAACTCAGCGGTGGAAAAGATAGCCAAAATAATCCCACTTTTTTTGTCACAGAACGTTTATGTAAAAACAGATGTAAAACAAACCAAACATATAAACACCCCTCCTGCTTACTGGGTTCATTAATAAATGGCTGGTATTGAGCCGCTTATCTCTGCTGAAGGTAAATCAATAATACACAACATAATGATATTTTAGAAAAAGTGCTTTGTAAGCGACCGAGCATTTTTTCTTGTTTTAGCATCAAATAAATCCACGAAGAAAATATTAAGCGTGGAAGAATTTGAGGCAACTATGATCCAAAATCCTCCAGATTGCTTTTCCAGAAGAATGGAGGATGTTACAGTACATTAATGGTAATTGTTTTAAACTAGATGCTCAACAGGGAAACTTGAAGAGAAATTAAAGCATATACAGGCTGAACAATGTAACAACTACAATGAAGAGTAACACAAAGCGACATTTTCCCCATAGGCTATAGGTCCAACTAGCTGCTTGATGAGAGAAAGCTGGAGCTGCAACAACTGTTCCAGGTGATCTATCTGTGAAGGGCCAGAAATCAAGTTATCCGTCAACACATCAGCTTGTGCTCCTCATCAATAGTATTTTGATACATAAGATCTGATACAAAAGCAATGTGCAAGGATGGGTCAAACCAAGTCTAACCTTAGTCTTCAGACTCTCCAAACAGCAGCAGCCAGAGGTCTGAGGATCTGTGATTCAAACAGAATAGAGCCAAGTCGAAACTAAAAGTGACAGTCAAACCTATTTACAGTATAAGTATCTTAGATCCTACTATAATTAATTATACCTTGAATTAAAACTTAAATCGACAAGTTTACACGGGCAATTGAAGTTCAGCAGGTAGAGGCCATTTACTTATTTTAATTACATTTGATTACGTACCAGTCTTATCCATGACATCAGTGTCTGTGCCAACGCCGCACTGAGCCACTTTTTGGTCTACCATCTCCTGTACTGGATCCTCTGAAAACAAAGATGATATCTTAGCAATGTTGCATGACCCCTGTTTGCCAAATTTCAATTTACATTGCCTCCCACTGACTTGTGCTGAATGATGGTACCTCATCTTTTCTGTCTGCCATCTACAAGCATAGAAATGTCAAAAAAATGAAACCACCAGAGCCTGCAAGACAAGAGAAATGGATCCAAGACGACCAGGGGGGTACTGCTGGATTGATTCGTTGAGCCTCCCCTTTATTGACAAAATGCTAGGTGCTCACATATGCATAAACTGAGCAGCAGCATGCCAGTTTCCACCTTTGCCTGACAATTGTTTTGCTCAGATCCACTTTCCTTGTCAGTACCATTTCACACTTCAAGTTATAAAAACTTGATGGATTGTTGTTTTCTGCCTTACTTGTAGTACCACCCAACACACAAATTTCAGTGTGTGTGTATGTATATATATATATATATATATATACACACTGAAATTTGTACACACACAGAGACACTAAGAAATGGATTTAATAGTCAAGTAACTGAAACTCCAATCAATAAATGTGAGTACAACTTCACCAACCATAGACTGAATCTGTTATGTTATTGTTCTGCAGGATAGTCTGTGACAGCTCAGGCACTGTGGTGGGGCCACTGGTAGCTGCAATACGTTCCAAGTCCTCTTGGGTTTCAGTGATCAATTTAGGGTGGAGGTGGTCAGGTGAAATCCCAGTAAAGGCGATGTCTCCAGTAAGGTCAGACTTCACATTGGGGGCAGAGCTGGGCTGACTCTTGGACAGAGCCTGTAGCGTTTCCAAAATCACTGTGGTGAGTTGTCCCCCACCTGTCTCGGTGGGTAAAGTGCAAGTGAGCAGGTTAGCAAAGCCATCGAAGGACTGGACAGTGGCTACCACTCCACTTAACAGCAGCTCTTGAAACACCTGAAGCACTTCCACTGGCCACACTAGAGGAAAGTGTTCCTTTCCTAAAGGAGAAGGATGTGTTGAGGGAATAAAAAGAGAAAATAAAATAAACGTTCACTTTCAGCCTAATTTTATGATTAAACCTTAGCTCAGGGGCACTGAGCTTAATTCTTTAAACAAAGAAAGACATTGCCTTACCAGTGAGGGCACAGCGAGTGATCTGAAAAGGGAGCTGCAGGAGGTGCAAGGGAATTGGAAAAATTCTGGAGAATGGCACTTTCTCTGTATTGCCATAGTCTGCGTATATGACATTGACATCATTCTCATTGACCTCCAAGACCACTGCACGGTACCAGGTGTTATCAGCTATAAATAAATTTAAAAAAAGAATTTATATTAGATTGAGTCTTTGCTGCTTAATTTGCGTTCTTTGTACTGCTTATGAGATCAATAACTTATCCTGACCAGTTATTATGTTAATTCACTGTACTTCATAAGGTACACCAAATTTTGGACAGCGAGGGCAAAAACTGCCTTATTAAAAGCAGATTATTTCTGACCCAATAAAATGAGTGAAATTGGCTGGGATGCCAAACAGTTCTCATACTAATGGTTTTTCAGAATAAGTCTTAACATCCCTCTTTTAAAACAGCTGACCACACAGATGACTCAGCTTTCCTGTAAAACCAATGAGCCCTTACCAGCTACAGTTTTGAAGCGCCTACAGACAGCATGGAAAACCCCATTAAACAGACCCTGTGGTTAGCTGCATAGCGGAATGGATGCCAGGCCTTCGTCTCCTACCTGTATACTGTGTTTAAAGTAGAGACGCTCCTATGCTTGGCTGCTCACATGCTGTGTAATTATATCTAGTAGGAGACACCAAATTACCGGCTTAGGTCTGCAGGGCCAACAACTGCAGGTGGGGTCTACAGACAAGTCAGAATGAGCAGGAGGGGAGCACAAAGGAAAAGATGGTGACAGATTGTGCGAGTGTGTGTACGCATCCGTGCACACAGATGGATCACTAAGTGTGTCCTCATAGGTTCTCTTGTCTCTTAGTAAATTAAACAATGCACGAGACTGATACTAGCTGTGTGAAGCTGGGTTTCCACCCACTGACAATATTTATTACACCTTGGATGCAATTTCCTCATGAACCATGGTGTGAAAACTAACCAACCTCATGAGTTGTGTGCAGTCCAAAACTGTGAGTCCGATACTAAGAACTATTTTTGTTATTTAACGATGTGGAAATTATTAACTCTATAAAAGTATTACTAGTGTTTCAATATGCTGCAACATTAACATTGCTATTGATGATGTGTTAAAAGCAAGGTGTTGTCATCACTTTTGTCTATGTTAAACTAAAGTATGTTGTGCGTTTCCAGAAAAAGGTTTTCAAAAAACTTAAGGTTTCACTAATCTGCACCCGACACTTGACTACAGCTCAGCATTCAACACCATAGTGCCCACAAGGCTCAACCGCAAACTCAGGAACCAAGGACTTAACCCCAGCTTGTGCCGCTGGATCCTGGACTTCCTGATGGACCAATGCCAGGTGTTGAGGATGGGCTTCATCACCTCTGCCCCCTGATCCTCAACACTCACAAGAGATGTGTTCTGAGCCCCCTCCTTTACTCCCGGTACATCCACTACTGCATGGCCAAGCACAGCTTCAACATGGTGGTCAAGTACACTGACGAAACTTCAGTGATAGGACTGATCACAGACAACAATGAGATGGCCTACAGAGGAGGGGTTGACAACCTACCACAGAGGTGCCAGGAGAACAACCTCACTCTCTACGCTGACAAGACCAAGGAACTGATCATGGACTACAGGAATAGAGAGACCAGACGAGACCCCTCAAGGCCCGTACTAGCAGGCTATGGGACAACTTTTTCCACCAGACCACCCGGCTAATGAACAGACGCTAAACACTACATACACACACAGACCTTCACGCACACACACCAGCACCTGACACTTTTTTATTATTAAGCTGAACACATCTGCACCTTATCAAACTACAAGCATGACACAACAGAAAGTACACACACAATACTTTGGATTGTACACCACGCTGTCAAGGAGAGAATGTGACGAAAGAATTTTACTCTCCTTATACCTGTATATTGAGATGTAACAAATAAACTCTTGAATCTCAAATCCCAGCGGCTGTGAGGGGTACATGTTAACCCTTCAAACAACTTGAAAGTTGTATATCTATTATAGGGCAATGAGGTCAATTCAACCTTTGTCAACTGATGTATTTAATGAATAATGAGTTTGTGCCTCACCAGAGAACTTGGCACAGCAGGCAGCTCCAGGGACAGGTTTGCTCAGGACAGACAAGGAGGGCGAAAAAGGCTGGTTGGAACTGCAGTAAGTAGCCAGCTCCATCATCATTTCCTGAAGCTTTGCCGAGTCCTCTACACAACACAAAACAACAAAGTCAGGAAAATACAGCAGTGGTTACAGTTTTCAGTCTTCCTTACAGAAACGGGTATAATGAGTTTTCTGACCTTGGCTGGGACTGAGCAGGTAGAAGAGTGACGGACTAACAACAGCTGCAATAAGAGGTTGGAAGGTGTTGTTAAGTTGGAGCTCTGCTGTCTTCCAGTCCACTGGGAAAGACACTGGTGAAATAAAGAAACATTGTTTTATGAGTTTCTAATTGACTGACCACTGCATTTTGAAAACACCTAGAATTCAGCTGACCTGCTGATGGTACGATCGGTTTCAGCTTTTCAGCTGACATGTCCTGCGCACTAGCTTCTGTGTAGCTGACAACTTCGAGTTGTGCATGTCTGTGGTCAAGTTCCCTCTCCTTTCCATCTCTGTTTTTGGCACTAGACACAGTTTCTTTGAGGATGGAGGCAGGGAGTTCTTCGACTTCATTTAGATCTTTGTCCAGATGCTCAGATATGAGAGCAGCTGCTACATTCTGCCCGCAGCACTCCAACTCAACACCATAGCCCTTCTCATTGACGGAGAGAACACGTGCAGTTAAGTGCTCAGCATCCATCAGACCAAGGAACCGCAACATGGCCTCACTACTACACCCTGAACCCAAGGCCTCCACACCTGCATTAAAATACACATTTAGAAAGCTGAAGAAACATAGACTTAATGAATTTTTTTCTGTAAATTAAAAGGTCCACCTCCAAATATCCTTTTAGACATCAACATTTCAACATGTGAGCGAATCAGGTGGAGTTTGCTCTGCATGTGCAGCATGAGAGTGGGAGCAGGGTTCCGGGAGGAATGTGAGAGCAGAGAGCTGCAAACACTGGAATAGATTTATACCAATAAAAACAGTATTGCTTCATCCGATACCACGTTAGAAAATATATCAATATACCGTTAAAAGTCCGCCCAGCCCAATGTGATTGTAAATGGAGGTGGCAGCAAATTCCAGAGTTATCAGGAGAATCGAATAAAAATCACTTTACTATAGTTACACACACACACACGACCTGTGAGCCAGCACCGTACAGCCTGGAAGGGCAGGGTCAGGAGCTTTTGTGTGATGGGCCTAAGTTGTCTCATTTTCACTCGCATGTTGTAACCATAATCAGCAAAGAACACTGCCACTGTGTCTTCGCAGAGCTCCTTCACCATAGCCCGATACCATGCCCCATCACCTGTGAAGAAAATAGCACAAGTTCTGCAATAAATTCAAAAAAGGGTTAATGCATTTTGATCACCATCTTTTAAGAGGAAGAATCAGATGGGATATATATAGGAGGAGCACATGGAAAGCAGGAGGTGGGGATCACACCGCCAACCCTATGGTTGGAGGACGACCTGCTCTACTGCTGATCAACGGCCACCCTGGACAATTAACATAATTTCACTACGAGAATCTGCTCTTTTACTGCTTGCTAGTTAATGCTGATAATGTTTTCACAGCAAGTCAGAAATGTTGACACAGGTTATCTCCAGCAGTGGATCTGTATGTAGTCTCACCAGGAAATATGGCACAACATGGTTCTCCCACTTTGGGTGTGAAAGAACTGGTATCTGCCTCACAATGCTGCTTCAATTCAGCGCCAAGCTCTGTCAATCGTTGCAGGTCTGATACACATGCACAAACAAACAATTATGCTCTTCAATTAGAAAAAAGTAAGTCTTCAATATGTATAGCAAGCAAAATCTGACAAGCACAAACAATGTTACCAAGCAACATTCATGTTAATTTGTAATGTCAGCCCTATTGGCCTACAGGCACAACTGTACCTGAGGGATCGTTGATGTGGCAGTAAAACTCTCCAGGGTTTGCTGTGACACTGGCCAGCAGTGCCACTTTCTGGCCATCACAGGGAAGCTCAGCATGAGACCACACCAGAGAATCAGAGGCAATGTTAGACACTGAAGAGGAAATTTAAACACAAACATACATACAAACGATGAATACTTACAAAACTGCCATTAACACTTAAAAAAGCAGTAGCTGAGAAAGATGTTATATGAATAGTAAGAAAGGTATGTGAATTTTAGAGGGGGTTTGACAAACTATAAATTTTGAGGTTTTTGCAAAAATTATATTGGCAGTTACATTGTGTGCATTTGACACAAGAACTCAAGCAAAACTATTAAAAAAAGTACCCTGTGAATCTCCATCTACAGTGGCTGTCCGCTGATGGTCGCTACCAGCCTGCTGGTTTGTACTTATTATGGTGGGAACAGCATAACCAGCAGAGAGCAGCAGCTCTGCCACATTAGCCTCAGGGTCACTCCCTTCATCAATCATGGTCACCAAAGCCTTGCCCTCGTGCGCTCCCTGGATGTCAATGCGCAGCAGTCGATTCGATACTCTGTGTGTCAGGGCACGCAGACACTCTTCTGACCAGCTCTTCCCATTTGGCTGCAGCCCTGAACAAGACCACAAGGAAAGAACACAAGTGCGTGTTAGTGTTTTTAGAGTTTAGAGGATAAAGATAATCATTTGCATTATTGTGCAATATCCTAGTCAAGCTTCTTTAACTAAGCTCATGGAGAATTAAACTAAAATGGGCTGGGCGTGCTGCATATCGCTAAAGATGTGGTGCACATACATACAGTGGTAAAGCCTGAGTTTATCCACATGCTGAAAACTATCGACTCCAGGTCGACAGGAGCCTCAAAATTATATTGTTTTGATTTATGATGATAGAAGAAAGATTAAAATCAAATTTGGTGTGAAAAATACAAAAATTGGACATTTTATTTTTAGGCCACATCACCGAGCCCTAGTTCAGGGTCCTCATCAAGAGTAATTTTACTATTTGTTCAGATAGATTGGTTATCAAAAATCTATCTTTCACAAGAAATACTCAAAATGGTCTGATACAAGGAATGCGGATCACACCTTGGGGAAGCTGTCACATGATGATGTTTATCATGTGACGTGTATGAACACAATCAATATTTATAATCCAGAGATAGTACCTGCGAGAGCACATGGGACAGCCTGCATCGGCAGGGCGAGCAGTGAGGTGCTGATAGGCCGCAGGTGGCTCAAGTCCACCTCCTCTGAGTTGCCAAAATCAAGGTAGCCAACACAAACACGCTCCTCAGATGCATAAGCCAAAACTTTCGCCCTGTACCAATGGTTGTCCTCTACAAATACACATAGAGAGATCAGAACTTGGACTAACAAAAATGCTAAGAATCAGCTAACATGACATGCATGCAAAATTGTAAGAGAAAATGCTTGATTCTTGGCAGACAAATTCCAACTCAACAATTCATTTGCTGACCGTTGTAAAATGAGAAGATTTGTACTTTGTATATCTATTTTTATTTCTAGATGTAATACTGGTATGCCATTTGCTTTAGCTGTAGTTGAATATGCATACATGTTCACAATGTCAAAATATCATATTTTCAGTCAATGTGTTTACATACACAAAAATTAGCATTTCGCAATTATTGCACATCTTTTTTGTCACCGGTCCTCAACATAATGGTAAATGGACTGCATTTATATAGCGCTTTTATCCAAAGTGCTGTTCAATGTTTGCCTCTCATTCACCCATTCATACACTCATTCACACACCAACAGCCGAGGTAACTAGCCCACTTGCTAGTCGGGTGCAATCCAGGGTTAGGGTCTTGCTCATGGACCTTCAACATGGATGGGTGGAGAGATCGAACCGGCAACCTTTTGATCACTAGGCGACCACCCTTCCACCTAAGCCACACCGCCCATAATGCTACTGATACTGGAAAAATTCAAGTATGATTACTCTAGGAGACCCAGATTTTATGATGATGAATTGATTTATTCACCATCAACTGCACTTTTTCTCAAGTCGTCATTGATTTTTGGAAGCATGCAAACATCCCTATCTTGTCTGTTTCCTCAATAGACGGACTCCCCTCATCCTGATTACAACGACTCAAGTAGTCAGGGAAAGGCAGAATCCTTTTTTGGCATTGTAGTAATAAATGACAAATAATCAGAGTACTCAGTCAACATAAACATACAGTTTGTGTACATGCGTTTTACCTGAGAACTGAGCACAGCAAGCAGTTCCAGGGGCTGGTCTGAAGCTCTTACTGGCTGGCATCAATCCACAGTGTTTCCTCAGCTCCAACTGCAACTCCTGAATAACTCCTAACAACCAAAAGGTCTGAAAATTCTGTTCTTGTGTGCAGCCACTCATTTTGTTGTTCATATAAACTACTATAGTTTCTGTCATTCCTAAATGAGAAAGCCATCAGTCCTGAGGCTGTAATCAGTTGTCATCATCAACAGCTAGATGCAAAACCACAATGAATGTGCAAGTACCCCAATGTTGCCAGATTTTTAATCAATGTGCAAATTCAGCTGAAAATCAATACAAAATTGCTTAGGTTTAGAGGTTTAGCTGTGAGTACCTGACAGAAGGCTACTTACCAGCATTCTCTAACTTCTGTACAATAATTTCATCAGGAGACTTTAGGTGGGTGACCACAACAGAAAAGTAATCACCCATTGCCTGTGTCTGTGGCTCTGGTGGCCGAGCCCATGTGTTGTTATCCTTCCCATCTTTAAGACGCTTAAAGTTGTCCAAAGATGCACTCACCATGGCATCTAAGATAGATCAAACAGACAATTAAAGTCCTTTCACTTTGGAGTATGAATAAAATGAAAAAATGTTTGTAATAGTGGTGATAAAATCAGTACTGTGGCTCAAGTCAGAGTAAACTTTCACTTTACTGAAGACATAAAATTGAAAGATTAACATTGAAAATCAAAACCACGACAAAAAAATTTTTTTACTTTGTGTTACTTTCGTCATACACTTTGTTACACGCGGACCCAATGTTAACATCAAAAAGCCAAATTAGGATTATTGCCCTGTTTGATAGTTGTCTTACTTAAATATTGTTCAGATGGCAATGTTGTATCGATTTCTTTCTTTGCACCATAACCTTGCTCAATAAGGAATGCGCTCAAGTGATTGCCTAAAATAAAAAAGAGAAAGGAGTGTTTTCCATGACAAGTAATATACGTTTGCATATCTTGTGTCTCCATCACATTAACATCACAAATGGATGCTATTGCTCATCATGTATAACTTACCCATAGAAAGCACAATATCCACGTCATAAATGCGACCATTCACTAGCTTGTTGACAAAGCTAACTGTCAAATTCTTGCCAGTGACCATCTGTCTCACTGCAATAGAACATTCTCCTGACCAGCTGTCAGTCACTGGCCTCACCCCAGCAACACGGCACTCAATTGCCTGGAGGAATGATATTTAACTTTCATCAGTTCAAAGAAACCAATTGTGATGATCATGATCAGTGAAGGTTTTTGCATATTCAATGGTAAACCAAACTTAAACAAAATCTTCCAATTTGAATAACCAACATATGTACTCACGCATGGAGCGACAAGGGGAATATTGGCAGACAGTGGCTTAATCCTGTCCACAGGCACATCCTCCTCATTGCCAAAATCAATGTAAAGGATATTAGCCGTTTCCTGGCCAGGAGCCATTGTCTGAACCAGACCTCGGTACCATTTCTACAGATTGAAAAAAAGGCAGGTGAGGACACGTGCAAGAGAGCAAAGAGACTGACTAAACCAATGTCCCCACTAAAACAAGCAATCTTGCAATTGATGATGCTCACCATATCGCAGGAGAATTGAACAGCACACACCTCACCCAGGCAGGGTATATATGGAGGGGCTGATACACAGCCACTGTAGGTTTTCTGCAGTGCCATGCCGATCCTTTGCAGGGCTTCCACTATCTCACTGGTTTGGGTGAAGATGAAAAACCTACTGGGATTGTAGAACTCTATAACTGCTGCCTAAACACACACATGAACACAAGATAAACATAAACTCATATCAAGAACTCAGAGCCAATTGAGGGAAATTGGGGTTGTCCTACCTGAATGTTTGACCCCATTATGTTTTTAGAAGCTTGCAAGTGCTGCAAGTACACCCTTTGGAGGCTGGATGTGTCATCATTCTTCTCCACAGACAGAAAAATAAACATGTATAATCACCATTCTTTTACATTAAGTTTTTTATTTTATTTTTATCCAATATCTTGACGCATAACCTGGGTTCTGTACTTGGTGAAACAAGTCTTAATGGGCACCTAATATCTTTCTTGTAAATGGAAACCTTAAAAGCTTAACTCCCATTAAGAGACCACAAAAACACTGCAATTACCTTACATTCCTGTGGGCCAACCCAGTCTCCCATTACTGGTAAAGCTATGGTTCCCTTGGGTTTTTCTCTTTAGAAAAAGATACATTAGTCAGTATACATCAGTTTGTCGTAATGTCCTCATTGAAAATTTCACTGTTAAAATTAACATGCTACTGAATGATTTGCCATTCTCAAAAAAAAGTACAATAGGTTCCAGGGACCTGTACCAACTTACATCACGGGATCTGGATTACTGGAGTTGCACACATGTTTGTGCACCTTCCAGTCTTCTGCCTGGCACAGAACTGAACAGTAGGTTGCTTTCTTACAGCGTTTGCACCGGAAATTTCCTTTGAGACAGCACAGGCGATTATAAACAACTAACAGGAACAAGTCCATACCAGATAAGCAGCAAGGTTTTTGATGGCCACTTTTTGGTGCTGATGTTGGTATCCATAAATGAAGTTGCATATTGTATGTGAATAGTTTATAGACATATGATGCTGTGCGCTTCAATTTTTTGTAGTATCTTGAGATGTGTACAATGCTTTTTATGATCTACTGTCCTTATTGTTGTCTGTCTTATCTTATAGAGTGGCACTCAATTTCCCCCTTGGGCAATTAATTAAGTATTTCATATCGTATCATATTGTTTTAAAAAAAAAAAAGCACAATGGGTGCTTTTTTTCTTTAATGTAATTAATATTACCTTGCTGGCCACAGTAATTGCAGATGTATACCATTGATGATGGAGACATGGCTTCTGGCAACTGTGAAGACAAAATCAATGATGTGAGATGGGGACTTTCATTTACTCATTGGGAAAATATTTAAATAAATTGCAAGTTTGACATACTGAAGACTTATCCTCACTGGATGAAGTGTTTGTATAACCTACAAAAAAGAAAGATATTTCAGCAGAGTTTATGTCCACTCTTAAAACCCATAACTTAACTTCATTCTAAACGTTGAGGACATTATCTGTCCTCTTTGCAAATTTAAATTAGGGAATATTGTCCCCTGAAATTACATTAAAATTTCTGTCTGACAACCTATAGGTTTAACGCGTATACCGTCTCAGTAAGGCTTCATTTAACACCCACTGCCAAATCTAATGCTGCCTTTGAGTGCTCACTGGAAGGTCATATGTAACAAATGTCAGTGGCAAATACAATTTCAGTGTATTAGGAGTGCTTCAGAAGAAACCACCAAAACACAGAAATAGTATGGAGGTGCAGAAGTTTGTAACAATGCTTTCATTGTTTTCTTTATAAATAGTTTCAGGCATTGACTGTTCCGAGAGAACAAGAACAAACAAGCATTCACTTGTTTTCAATCCATCCATCATCAATGGCGCTTATTGAGTTGTTTTGTTGAACACCATTTACTACTAGCACAATAGGTTTAATGGCGATTTACATCACAACTTGTAAACTTGTGTTGCCGTAAGAATCTAGAGTTTAAAGAAGAGTTTCAGTCTTGCTATATAATTTCATCAGCCGCTTTTTTGTATTTTCAAACCTGTAAAATTAACGTTTGCCAGTTTCTGACACCAGTCAAACATAGCTTTATCAACATGTCTTTCATGTACTGTTATTGAAATCTGCTTTTCTTAGATAACTAACAAATGCTAAGACTAATAAAAGTAAACTGCAACCTCAAACTAACCACTGATTTGAATGAAGAACAATCTGACAGTATTACCAAAATATGACTTATAAGCTTGCATGTTATTTTATTGTGGTGTTGGCGCAGTT
Source organism: Brotula barbata (assembly GCA_900303265.1). Classification (NCBI taxonomy): domain Eukaryota; kingdom Metazoa; phylum Chordata; class Actinopteri; order Ophidiiformes; family Ophidiidae; genus Brotula; species Brotula barbata. The sequence continues at coordinate 41,470 of OMNV01012441.1, forward strand.
GTACAGTTACTTTAACCTTTACAGCGAGACATACGACAATTGTATTCGCATGAAAAATGTCACTTGAGCAGGGTAAAAGTTTAATTGCGGTTGAGTGTCCACAATTCGCTTGAGAAACAGCCTAAGCACGACAGATGTTACCCTCGGCCCCGACGCTTGGCTCCGGTCGCACGGTTGTTGGTTCGAGATTCATGCCGTGTGTCGATAGAACGGGTGCGGTGGAAACATCCACGGGGATCGATGATGGTTTCCTCAGAGGCCGGTTGGGTCGAACCAGGCATGGAGAAAACGAGCGGTTCATATCAAGAGCTGTCAATAAATAAAGTTATGATGTAATTATGAAATAAAATAGGGTTAACCATGGGATGAAAATGGGTATCGTTATCGGAAAACGTCTCAGTGAAAAGGCAAGCCGAGCCACTTGAGATAACGGGCTAATCGGCAGTACCCGGGCTAGCTTAATGCACAACTCACCTGTGTATATTTAGCTAATTGGTTAGCTAACGGAGCGATACAAACTCTAAATTTGTACATTTTTGCTAAATTAAAACAGTAACACTACACAACGCCGAAAACACAAACATTAGAGAAACCAAAAACTCTTGAGTTATTTGCGGTTTCTTATTGCGCAGTTACTATTAGCTTACCTTTGTGTGTGCTTCAATTAACACGCCAAAGTAGTGTGCACCCGCCACAGCGTCACCCACATAAAGGGCACGCGCTGTGTTTTTGTTTTCGCGTTCGTTTCTGAACTTTATTTTCATTTCCACAATATGCTTTTAATATACAAATGAGTGAAATATTGTGAAATTTATAAGACATAAAGGGATGACAGGGCTAAAACGTCATTCAGTGCAGTTGTTATCATCCCATTTTATACTGTACTGCTACTACAGTCAGTATAGTGCGAGTCAGTTTACATTGTGAACTAGAAATACTGATAAAGAGATGAGGACAAGAACTTCAGAAACTGAAGGAATCTAGTTGTGATGAGGATAACAATTACTTCCTCTCAATTAGAGAAGGTGCCAAAATTGTGTGATCAGCAATCCCACATATTTAGAAATAAAATAATTTGCAGGGCAAGTACAGTGCAAATTGTAACCAATAACTGAACTCCAGTGAAACCTGAGTCTTGGAACAGCTTTGTGCTGATTGTGGAAAATGTTACATCTGACTGTATTGTGCAACTGTTTTTGGCTTCATTGGCTTATACAGTTTTCAAGTGAGGGAAAATAAAGCATCATTCTCTGTCATCTGACATGCACGGATAATGTTATGTAGTGATATAGTTGTAATATGGAGAAACATAACAACATAACTAGCGAACATAACCTTCTGGTGGATTTCTTTGCACGCAAGAAACAACATTATTGTAAACTTCAAATTTGGTTGATGTATAAGATATGAAATCCTTAATACTAAAATGGATTGTGGGCCAGTTTATCTCAAGCGTGTAATTAGTTTTTGTCCAAAATAAAGAAGGGCGATACCTGTTGCATGAGTTTCCCGTCACACTGACGTTGCTGCTCTCTGGGCTGTCATTGGCTGCTCTCACGCAGAGGCCATATTTGTTGATGTGTCACCTCAAAGTGACTTGTATGGGTGATCAGCTGGACGGGCAGCAGGCACAAAGTTCAACAAAATCCCGATCGCCAGCCGATTTAAGGACACATGGCTGACTCGCATTCGGTGGGTGAAGATCTAACCTATCAACCTGTTCAATCTGTTTCAACTGTTATTTGAGACGCGCGTTTGTCATCATAGCTAGCGTAGATGATGCTATCTCACACTAGCCGACAGTGTGGCTAACGTTAGCTAACGGATATCTGAACTTTAGCATGGTTTGCTAGAGAATTCTCGAGATGATGCCATTCGTATGAAAGATGGCAGTCAAAATCAAATTGCCCTAACTGTCGTTGGGTTGCTGTGTAATAGTGACCATCTGCTGTTACGCAGGTTATGCGTTTTTTCCACCTTAACGTAGCTGTCGGTTGGCTAGCTAGCAGCTAGCCAGTTAGCTTAACCAATCGCCTTTCCATACGGTTAAACGAACTAAAGTTTACACAGATTGTACTTAACTGCTAAGGATACGTCGATGTGTCGCTTTTCGTGTAACGTTGTCTTTTGCTGATCTTTATAGTTAACCAGTGCGTGTGTAGACGTGTGGGTGTGTTTACGAGATGACACCTGTCAAAAAAAAGCATCAGCACTGTTGCCTGTTGTGCTCTGGCTGCGAGGAGAAACGTATATGTGTCTGTAAGCAGCTGTTCATGGTTGTGGTCAGGTGTTAAAAGTCAGATGTTTTGTTTAGAATTTGCTTATTCATGTGTATTTAAAAGGGCAGAAGAGGCATTGGTTTTTCATCCCATGCCTAAAGGTATATCATATTAAACCTTTGTCACAGTTGTCACTGAACCACACCCCGTGTGTGGTGCTGTTGTCTCTTTACGTGTTGTAAAGAGACAACAGTAACACCCTGTGTTGTAAAGAATGTGCAAGAGGGAGAGTGAGAGTGAGAGAGAGTCTGTGTCAAGAACAGCCTTTATACCCATGGCCTATTCACACTGTCCTCATTTGCACGTTTAATCTCAACATGATGCGAGCACATTGAGAGCCATCCCAAATTATTGAGGAAGTGGACAATATCACCATCCCTTCCTCTGTTTTCCTACTTTAATCTTAATCCTTGTGTGTGTGTCTTTTTTAACTGTGAGTTCAGATTTTTTTTAACATATATCACAAGGCAAAACTTGCACTGCCCTTAAGTTCAATTTACTTTCATGTTTTATTTTTTTTTTATTTTTTTTTCGGCTTTTCTGCTTCATTGTGATAGGTACAGTAACGAGATAGACAGGTAGTACAGGGCAGAGAGAAGGGATAACATGCAGCAAAGGGCAGAGATTGGAATCAAACCTGCACTTCTGCGGCATGTGGCTTGTGCTCTACCAGGGGAGCCACCGTGGTGCTTCATTACTTTCACATTTTAATAATGTAGGTACACAAACTTGTTAAATGATTGTGTCATCAATTTCACATATGCCACTTGTTTTAGGAAATTTAGCTATTGCAAAGAAACGGTAGATAATATAATGAAACTGTTGGCTTTATAAGGCGTCTCACAAAATCTATTGAAGATGTTTCCTGTTTAAGGTGGAAAGAGGCAGGTGTTGTTTTATTCACGCCTTCATATGCTGATAAGTTACTCATACTGAAAACCATGTTCACATCCAAGATGCCCACACAGACAGATGATTGATCTTTGCTCTTAGTCATCCTGTTTTCTCTCCTTCTCTTGTGCCTCGGTCTCAACCTCTCTCTCAGATGTGAAGGAGAACGGCCTGATCCTGCCTCAATCACATGCATGATGGAAGGATCAGAGGTTGAATCTGTGTCCGAGGGACTGCCACAGGTTAATGGACTCAGCGACAGCACATCTAACCAAGACAAAGAGGAGCAGATCCATCCCACCAGCACTGAGGATGCGGAACGGTGTAGTCAAGCAAACGAAAGCGCGTGGCTTGACAGCGAGTCAATCCAGTCAATCGAGGCTACAACAGAGCCTCAGGCAGAAACACAGACTGAGTCAAATGCGCAAATTTGCAGCCAGGCACAGGTACGGGGAAGGGAGCCTGCTACTGATACCGGCTCTGATAACAGTGTTGTTTCCATGGGAGACGGTGATGAGGCTTTGTTAGCTCCAATCAGCACTATGGATGATGTGGTTGAAAGCTCTCCGTCAGTTCTTGAAGGGACAACAGAAACCTTGCTGACTTTGGATGTTGTGAAAGATTCTGAATCCGCTACTCAACACTGCAATCAGAACTCGTCGGCCCCAGTTGTTACGCTTTCCGCAGAGCCTTCACCATCTGATGATACTGGATTAGTTATGAGTCCATCAACTTCTTCCCTCCAAAACGCTTCCAAAAACTCCCCTTCAGACTCAAGCACTTCTGGGATCTCTAATGGCCCTTCCACCCCCAGCTCTGACACCTTAAGTTCCTCGCTCGCTTCCAGCCCACAGACTCGTGCCAACATCTCTGCCCCCACACATTCCTCCCCAAGCCCATATGACACAGACTGCAGCCAGAGGCTTATGTCCCAGATCCAGCGGACATTGTCACAGGAGTCGCTGCTGGATGAGTTGGAGTCAGAGCTGTTGGCCTGTCGACTCCCTGAGGGCGAAAGTGGAGGCGACAGAAAAGGGAGCCCCCCTGTCAATGGACTTCCCTCAGACCAGGAGGAATGCATGGTGGTCTTTGAGAAGTGTGTCCAATATAAGTATACACAGCAGGAGAAAGCTATTCAGAGGTAAAGAGCTATGTTTATAATTTTACATATATTTTGATGTCATAGCACACATTTCCATTTGGATCACAGATTGCATCTTTCTGCTGTTGTTTGAGGATGTCTACTGTATAATTAGTACTTTGCGCTCAGACATTGTAATGGCTCAATTTAGTTAATGATTCATATGCTTTCCAATTGTTCTAATTAACTCCAGTTTTATGAAACAGGATGTGTGCACCGCAACAAAATACACTGGTTAGTTAAACAGGCAGCAAACTTATCTCGCTTCCGCTGATACAGGAGAATAATTCTGTAGACTTTCTTCAGTGATTAAACACGGCCAGTTTGTGTAAATACTCCCAAGAACAGTCCTACATTTTGATTTGATATTAAAAAAGATATTCTTTCCACAAATAATGTAAAAATAGCTTTCAATAAAGTGTAACGTCGATTTTTGAGCGCAAAGTGAGATCAACCTTATTTGTGATAAATTCGTGATACATAAATAGAAAGTCGTGGACCAATAATGCCCGCCCTCAGAGGCTGAATCAGCCAACAGAGATCCACGAAGGCTCACTTGTCAATGCGTCCTGACATCTGTTATTCATTCACGTTTGCTACTCAGTCTTAGTTCAAAAGTCTTGTGTGTGTGTGTGTGTGTGTGTGTGATATGAATTAGTTGAACTGTAGTTGATATGTTTGGGGTGTTTTCTTTTGATGCGTATTTCCTCGCGTTTTAACACTTCCGTCTTATTACGCCCACCTCATTTACACACTGTCGGAGCTGTGATTCGCTCTTCATTCCAAATTTGGGGGGACCCGTGATCCTCAGTAAAGAGGTTTTTTTTTCCTGTGTTTGGTTTGGAGATCGGAGGCAGAGACTTCGTTTGTCTGGTGCTGCCAGTATTATAGTTATTATTATCATAGTCAAGCTTATATGTCTTTATTAACTCGCTATAATTCCTAAACACCCGTCTACGTTTTTGTGCGCAGCAATCCCACAGCTCCGAACTGATTTAGGGGACCTCTCCAGCTCCTTTTCATTATTCAGGAGCTAAGACCAGCTCGTACCACCAGCAGACGTTCCTCCAAAGTGCGTCATTTTTCGAAATCTGACGTATTTAAAACTCGTTTTTCACTCTGAGCGGCTTTGTTCGCACCGGCCCTGGCATTTTGCCTGAATCACACAGTATTTATCCTGCATATTTTCTTATCTAATAGTAAATAATGTGAATTCTCCAGTACTTTCTATAGGTTTGGAATGAATAATAATTTCACTTTTTGTTTCTGTATGTGTGTAGGTTGCTTGATGAGAACAAGAGACACCAGGAGCTCATCCTAGGTATCTGTTCAGAAAAGGACAATATGAGGGAAGAGCTGAAAAAGAGATCGGAGACAGAAAAACAACACGTGGCCACCATTCAAAAGGTTTGTGTCATTCTTTGTGGGGCGTTAATGTTCACGTTGATGGGTGTGAACAAAGTGTCACAAAGGATGGATTATGTTAAATGCAACAGCCTGTCACGAAACAGATTTTCGACAGTGATGGTAGCCCATATTTTGGAATGTAAGGCTGCACTGCTGTGCAACAGATCAACAAGGAGAATGAAATACAATATAATCAATGTTTTCAAAGGATGTTTTCAAGAAAAGCATTTTAGTTTCTACTTCTGCACTGATTTGTCCACTGTTAGAGTTTAAACCAGAGGACATTATGTGTGCAGCTGCTCTGGTCATTGAAATGAAAATTGGTAATTTAATAAATCAAGCTAAGCTGGTGGGAAGGACAATAGGATAAGGTATTGATTACTTGAAATCAATAGGCCAGGCGTGAAATGCTGTTTGCAAGTATTAGAGATCTGTGTGTTTTGGATATTGCTTTCTCTCTTTCTGTGTGTCCAATCCTTTTCTTTGTAAAGCTTTACAGGTGAGACACGTCCCACTCCATTCATTGGCTCATCTGTAGTATCACTGTTGCTATAGCAGAAAGAATAATTGGTTGGTGTTTGTGTAAAGAATAGCTTTTGTGCAGGGTATAGGAGGCATTTTGATTACAAAAGACCATTGTGTGCTATCTTTTTTCCCTAACTATTCAATATTTATCTGAATTAAATTGAGAATTTGCTGTATTAAAAGGTGTGACTGTCAGTGTTCAGAGTGGAAAGAAAACACAACATTTCATCATCAGTTTGGATTCCTGGAATGATGTCAAACTGCTTTCCAGCAAACTGTGCCAGCTATATTTATCTTATCGCCAAATTTTGCAAGTGTTTTCATGCGTAAATAGTTGGACTGGGTGTGAACCAGGTTAACATGTTGCCCAACAAACGCTTTAGCCTCTGTATTCTTGGTGTCTGCAGTTGGAGGGAAGGGTGGAGCAGCTGCTTCAAGACCTGAAGGAGTCTCGAGAAAAATTCATTCATCATGAGCAGACGTCTAAGTCTGCCTTCCAGCAGATGCAGAAAGAGATGAGCTATCGTCTTGAACAGGTAAAACTTGGAGCCAAATCCTCTTTCACTCCGACCACTACTGCACACTCATCCATACGTCAAACATTCTGAGTGTATGCCGATAAATATTAACTCACGTCCACTTCTCAACCGATTGATCATAATTATTGCACAGGGCCAAATGAAAGTTTGCCATACACAATACCACACACACACACACACACACACACACATACACATATGTTTGAAGACATTTACACAAAGATAGTGGCTGAAAAGTCAAGGTTGTTGCACACCAAAGTGTTGTTATTGCAGATTTAATCATTTGTTCAGTGAATAGTGCCGACTAGCACATTTTTCATCCCATAGTTGCACACCTGGTTGAAAATGTGCAGAATACTTTTCCTCTTGACAGTTTTGTCACACGTTTACAATTTTCAATTTCACTGTTCAGTGAGCTATGGTATGGGAGCCAAACCTCTACTCCTCCCTCACTTAGTGTCAGGCTTTGTATTAAGATGGTGACCCAGTGCTAATCAGTCGGTCAAACAATGATGTAAGAATTTGATAGTACCCTGCAAAATTCTCTTTTTCTTTCTCTATAGCCTAATACGCAGAAATGCCCACAGTTGTTATATCACTCCGTTTCTCAGACTTTCTCTTGCTCCCGTCAACCATCACCGTGTAATGGCAAACAGTGCAGGGTCAGTATGAGAACAGACAAGTGTCGTCCGACAGACTGATAAATCCTAAGTGTGAATTTCACTAGCACGAGGAATGAACACACGTGTGAGAGCGGTACGGAAAGTACAGGTTCACAGTAAAGCAGGTGTACCGTTGGTCCCTCCTGGGTTGATCAAAACTGTGGGGTAGATTTAGCCACAAACAAATTTAAAAGCAGACATAATGAATCAATGGATTTGGAATCCCTACAATGTGATTCCTCCAATCTGTCCACGCTGTCCATTTTCTAATGTTACCTATGCCCAGGTCATAGTGGCATTCAGCAGAGTACCCCATAAATCACTCTGCAGCTACATCCTCCAGCTCCCCTCCAGTGAATCCTGAGGCATTCCCAGATGGCTCATGTAATCCCTCTAATGAATTCTGATTCTGTCCCACAGTTTCTTCCAAGTTAGAAGTGCATGAAATATCTCCACCAGGAGACACCCAGGGGCCAGGCTGCCCAAACCCACTATACTTATCCCTTTGAGTTGGAGGGGGGCAGTTTCTATCTGGATATGTCATGGTTCTACAGAATCACCCTAAATGTTGGCTCTTTTGTTGTTGAAAAACTGTTTTCTGCAGTGATAAATGCTTATTGGTGAGGTGGGGAGTTTTATATTATTCATATTACTGTGAATATTGACTATGATTACAATGATTAGTGGTTTCCAGATATATTTCCTGGCTTTTAAGCCGTGCATCATGTAGTCTGTGGCTCAGCCCCCGATCATTATGTCAGTAGGTCGTTATGACAGAAAAACACAACAATAGTGGTTCAATAATAGAACCCATGGTTTGATTGGCTTGCACCGAAAATCATTTACGATGTGGAAAATATTCCTTAAAAGAATAATTGCTGAACGTTGCTGACAGGCTCGATGGATTAATTAGGAATGTCATAATCATCAGAGCAGGAAACAATCGCTTATAATGAAACATTGCCTAGAGGTCCCCTTCTTTCTGGCCCAGCTGTATAAGCAACATCATAATGAAATGATCACCTCCGCCTCTGTCGCAGGTTAATAAGAAGTGTGATGAGGCTCGACAAGAGAAGGAGACTATGGTGATGAAATACGTGCGGGGAGAGAAGGAGGCCCTCGATCTGAGACGAGACAAGGAGGGGCTGGAGAAGAGGTTGAGGGAGGCCACAAAGGAAGTGGACCGCCAGGCCCTCCGAGGAAACCAACTGGCCCAGGAGAAAGGTCGACTCCAACAGATGAATGAGGCAAAGGTGACTTTGCGTGTATGTTCAAATGGCAAAAAATCCCCCTTTTCTTTTGATGTTGTTGCTGCATTACCCATGTATCTGTGTGTTATCAGGAAGGGGAAGTAGGCAGGTTAACCCGAGAGTTGGAAAAATTAAAGGAGGAGATCAACTCACACCTCATCAAGGTCAGATGGGCCCAGAACAAGCTGAAGAGTGAGGCTGACGCTCACAAGGTAACTATCTTTGACGTGTCAGAGTGATGCGTTTTTCAAAAAAAATTTCATCGCAACTGATCGCCATATTATTAATTTTCTATCACACTTTTTTGCATTCAAGTCAAATTCATTTATACTATCAAATTTGCTAGATACAAATAGTCTAAATTTAGCTAAATGTAATGTTTGTAATAAAAGTAATCAGCAAGTATGCTAATTGCAGCTTTAATGTACACACTTTTTATGTGTACATAATAAAAGATGTAATTCAACATGTTGAACATCATTTCATGTTGAAACCATGGCTGCTGGGTTTAATAAAGATGTGCGCTTGTGTATATTTCCAGGATACAAATTGACTTCCCCCACAGTCATTTCCTCTGCTGTAGTGCCATAAAAAAGCATGATTAGATGTTCGTTTTGATTCGGGGCCTGAATGAAATGAGGTGAAAATGGTACAGTAATGATTCTGCAAGGAATCACCATTAACGAGTTATTGTAGCTATTTTTGATAATGTCTGTCTCAAAATAATGGTTGTTTTTTTTTTTTTTAAACTGCCTCCAAGAATATACACAATGTTGACTCGTTATAAACTCACAAAAAAAAAAAACCACACAAAGTCATTAGTTGCTGAAACGCACAGGAGATGAACGCTGTGGACTCGGGCGGAGTGTTTGATGGTGTGGATGATATACTGTAATGTATTCTTGTCTGTATTCAGTCAAAAAGTGATAAAAGGACAACTTTCAAATGATCGTTGGTTTTATGCTGTCTGTGTGATGTTATTGTACAGATCAGACAGTTCGGTGTGCATTCCAGCTGTGTGTTTGTGTCTGCAGGAGACTAAAGACAGGCTGAGAGAAACCGCATCCAAATTGGCTCAGGCTAAAGAAGAGACCGAGCAGATCCGCAAGAACTGCCAGGACATGATCCGAACATATCAGGTCCGTGATCTTTATCCCATAGATAGTTATTTACTCAGGACGTTAATAAATAGTGATATTGTGTGTGTGTGTGTGCGTGTGTGTGTGTGTGTGTGTGCGGGATGTAGAGATGCATGTGCTTGTTGAAGGGGTTCCAATTTGTGTGCCAATGAAAATGTTTCCAAAGGACTAAAATCTGATAGCCAGGTCCCAAATTACCCAACCAAATTAAATTAGCTAACCTAATGATCAGAGAACTTAAATTAAATTAATCTGACTCATCAGTGAGTCATGAGTTCCTATCAACTCGAAGTGTTTCAGTTTCAAATGTGGCATGATCATTCCCCTCTTATCTTTTCGTTGTGTCTCAGCTGACATGCTTTTTCGCATTTAGTCACTCCGCTGTTCTTTTCAGTGACACTCACCGGGTTTCCACATTAGTTTGCGAAAGATATGTCGTTAGCGGTTATCTTTAACAGCCACGAAAATCAAATATTGATTGGGCTCTATACTCCATAATCGCAGCGTCTTTTAGATCCGCCGGAGATGCAAAATGCCACAAATTTATTCTCTCTCCTTAGTGCTTTGATTGAGCGGAAATCATTACATCACACTTGGACACATACAGAACAAATTGCCGTCAGGCACAGGGTCTAAAATTGATTACAATTTATTTTCAGGGGTAATTTAAACCATCACATTAGTTGATGATAAACACCCTGTGGTAGAAAAAAAAGTACTTTAAATTAGCTTTATTTTAAACAAGTAGCTTGTCATTAACAAAAACAGGAGAAAAGCAATGGTCCAGAGAAATGTGGGGAGAATTTCTTTAATCCTCCTCGTTTGAGAAAGACTCCGTTAAAAAAGCTTTGATGTTCCTTTCATATGAACACATTGTCTGTAATTATTGAAAGGTAAAGCAAAACTTCATTAGTCCTCATTCTCTCTATTGACTTGAAATGTACAGGAAGATTGGTTGTTGTTATTAATTTATGATATTTGGTAGAAGTATAATTTTGTAGCCTTCCAGGCTTCTTGTGATATGATTCTGACCACTGAAGGAGAGCAGCAGTTTTTCTTTGGTCCTTTTGATGGTAGCAAAGAGTTGCCAAAGGTTTGTCTCTGCTCAGTCAGAGAGATCAAACAGTTGAGAAAGAGATGGGAATGACGTGTAACAAAAGTCTTAGTCCGGAATCAAGCTCACGACTGTGGAAATACTGGAGTATTTACTTTAATCACACATTTACATGGTCTGGAAAATGAGACAGCAGAATAGGAAATGTAAAACCTTCATGCTGTCCACTGTTTATGGTTATGGATATCGCATCCTCCCATGCTTATTTTCTTTGTCAGTCCTCACACCACTCCACCACTTTTTCTCTCTCTTCACCTTGTCTCTTCTTGCCCCACTTTCTAAAACTGCTCCCCCCTCTTTTTTCCAGGAATCAGAGGAAATCAAGTCCAATGAGCTGGATGCTAAACTGAGGGAGACCAAAGGAGAACTGGAGAAACACAAGCAGGAGCAAACAGACCAATTAGAGGTGACACCACCGCACGCGTCCTCACAACCAGTTCATATCTTTGAAAGACTTTACGCAGTATATACAATGATAAGAACAATAATAACATCAATAATAACAATATGATCAAATATTTGAAGCTTAGCAACAAGAATATTGTTTACAAGCTAAAACCTGGTCGGTGCATCATGTAAATGTGCATTAATTTGTAGCTCTTTGACCATAAATCCAAATGACCCATAATAATAATAATAATCTAAAATTCCACACACTTTTTTTAAGATCAATCCCAATCCCATTTTTGTATTTTTATATTTATTGTCAGCTTAATAAGGAATGAGTAACAAACTGGCACATATGCACAGCGGGCTGACGCACACCTACACAGACGCTGAAATGGACCTGGTCCAAACACAATGGCCTGTTTTCTCGCTGCCCAGTTCTATGGGAAATTGTGCTTTAAAAATAAATGGCCCAGAAATAATCAATATCAAGCTGTGAATTTCAACAACAACCCCAGAAGAGCATCATTCATTTCCTCCCGTCATCCTTCAGCCTGGTTTATTTCTTCAGTAACCCTTTTCCCACCTGCGATTCATCACGCAGTCTATTTTTGGGATATTGTTTACGATTTAGAAGGACTTCTGTTTCTTGGAACACAATGAGAATTCAGATTAACAATGAAGTAAATCATTGTGGTGTGGTGCATAACACTGGCAAAATATCAACATGTTTATAAACTTGGCAGGTTCACCGAGTGAAAGCAAAAGAGCTGGAAGACCTGAAGAGGAGTTACAAAGAAGCCATGGATGAGCTCAGCACCCTACGCACCAAGGTGGGTCATTCAGCCGATGGCTTTACGTACACAGCAGCAGCATCGTGTGTGCGTGTATTCACGTGAATAAGTGTGTGTGTCGAACAGTTAAAATGTCTAGAGGACGAGCGACCACGCTGGGAGGATGAGCTGAACAAGTACAGAGAGATCATTAACAGGCAGAAGACGGAGCTCGGACGGCAGAAAGAAAAGATGGAAGAGATCACCGCACTCCAGGAGCAGCATCAACGGTACACTCACACACACCACACACACACACACACACACACACACACACACACACGGCAGGAAGAGTACTTACAGTACTGCACAATGTTTGCTTGGTCCTCTCCTGTGAACTATCTCACAACCCTCAAGTTTCACTGTATGACCCCACTGCCCTGGTGTAATAACCATTTATTTACTTTGCGTCAGTTTTTGGTCCGTGGCATCCAGAGGTGGAACCAAAGTCCAGGTCTTTCCACCCTATCCCAGGTCAACTCAGGCAAATCGTGTCAAGTCCATGTCCTTGAGTCAGAAGGTGCTTGATACACATTTTAATGTCAGGGTGATCATTTGTATAGGCAATTCACACAAATTATGGATGCATTGTAAAACTTGTACTCATTACTGTTTAGATTGTGTAGGACAGAAATATTCGTCGCTATAAAAAATGGCTATCACTACACGAGTTAAAAGGTAAAAAAAAAAAGTGCAAAAAATTCAGTGGTTTCATCTGTCTCAAGTAGCCAAATGTGCTAAATCAGTTCAAAGATGGACACATTTCTGCCCTGTGTCCCTCACTGTGGACAGTAACTCTCACTCTGCCTTACGCTTTGTTGCTCCTCTTCTCTGCCTTCATAACTGTGCACATCAAATAGTGGAAATGATAGGATGACCGAATGGGATGTTGGTAACTTGAAATGATGGATCGCATTCATTAAGACAGCAAGAGTTTGTAATTGATTTCTGCACAGTGAGAGAAACCTGCTTCTGAGATGGGACTCTAAAGATTCTGAAATGGGTCCTGTCCATTCCTTTTCCCATGTACCTTTGCACACCATCTAAAGAGGGCAGACACAAATATAGCTCAGGGCACGGAGGGATTGAAGTCTGTGTGGCTGTGAATGTCATGTGCAGATCAGTTGGAGAAAAATGTCCCGTTATTACTGACTGTAATGTAATAAACCTCTGTGAATGAAGTTATAATTGTAATTAGTTCTAAAAAACAATGCAGCAAGTTTTAGCGAGCTTAACAACAAATTATGCATCCATAAATCTTACTCTAATGGAATAAAAACTTTTATTTGATGTGAAAATCAGCAAGAGGGTGGTGGGTTTGAGTTTCCGGCCAGCCATGGTCTTCTCTGTGTGGAGTTTGCGTGTGTGTGGGTACTCCAGTTTCCTCTCTCCTCCCATTGGAGTGTCTAATTTGACCATAGGTGTGAATGGGTGTGCGATTGAGTTGTCTGTCTTCATGTGTCAGCCCTGCGATTGCGACCTGTCCGGGATGATTACTGCCTTTCACCCAATGACCGCTGAGATGGGCTCCATCCCCACTGCGACCCTGACTTTGATAAGCAGCATACATAGTGGATGGATGAATGTGTTTCTGATTGCTGCGAGCTGTTTAATTAAATAAAAATGGACCCGAGTCTATGCTGCTTAATTTGTAATCTGGCCGTTCACCTCAGTGAATTATTATTCTGATTAGTTGAGATGCCCAGTCAGAGCAAAAATTGCCTCTTTAAAAAAGCAGGTTATTTCTGACCCAGATGACATTATTGCTGATTTTGCTCGCTCCGTAATGCCGTTGTTCCATAATAGTGGCTACAGAGGTAATTGAGATGAATGTTTCATGATTTATCTGCATAGTTCCATCAGTGTCACCTGTCTTGCCGACTTTCTGTCTTTGTCAACATCCAATCAATGAAACCACGGTGATATTTTTCTTATCGCGCAGTGACAAGCAGGAGGTCACGTCTCTTCAGGACGAGGTGGACAGTTTGACCAGCCAGTTGACTGACCTTCAGCGTGACGTGCAAGGCAGCAGGGAGCGTGAGGCTGAGTTATTGGGCTTCACCGAGAAACTGAGCAGCAAGAACGCCCAGCTCCAGTCAGAGAGCAACGGACTACAGGCTCAGGTGGATAAACTCACCAGCTGCACCGCCGAGTTCAAAGCAAGGCTGGAGGAGACCAACAGGCTGCTGGACGACAAGGTAAAGTTTATTATGGTGATCAGTCTAAGTTTCATTTCAGCTGGCTCAACATTTAGGAAATCAATTAAAAATGAAATTATAGGTTTCTTTTAATGGATCACAACTGCTGGAATGTAAATTTTACTATTGGAACAAGCAAAATTGCCATTCCACCAGCTCCTAGATAATTCTCAAGGTCTGTAATTGCTGCTACTGCATTATTACGCCGGTTTTTATTCCCACTTCCATTAATCCTGCAGTCACGGCAGCTGAAGCAAGAGGAGGTGCTGAGGCAGCAGGAGGTGCAGGGCCTGCAGCAGGAGCAGACAGCACTGCAGAAGGAGGTAGACCACCTGAAAAACCAAGTGGAGGAGCTGAGGGATGAGCTGGTGACTCAGAAAAGGAAGCAAGCTGCCAACATCAAGGACCTGACAAAACAACTAGTTCAAGGTCAGGGAGAGGGTGCAACATTTACGTAACTTCGTCCATGTGTTACAGCCAGTTTATGATAGAAAGAGTCTGTTAGCTCAAGCACATCACAACTGATTCATTCTCCCACCCTGCCAAAGTGCCCAGTGTGTTTTTAAATGTCATCTTGTCATTTATCTAATCCAGGCCGTCCAACAATTTGTCACAAGTCAAGATGATGGATTTCTTAGCTCCCATCGTCTCCTTTCATTGTATTATGATTAAGATTATTATAGAATGGCTTGGCTGAGAGCCAGACGGGGCTCATGATTAAGGTCAGGTCACACATGCAGATTGAGTTGAGGGAATGCAGGGCGATTAGAGACGAGGGAGACGAGAGTCCGCAGATAGGAGCAGTGCTTAGAGAGCAAATGTTGGCAGGCTGGATTATATTTCAGGAAGCTGCCTCCCCTGCTTTGCCTGTGCTCTCTCAGTAACGTTATCGTACACAGCGGTGCTTTTCGCATAGCTGGGATATCATACACAACAGTGCATTTGTGTCAGGCTTTAAGAGCAAAACTTTGTTGTCTTTTGTACTTAACACACACAGGGAATGTTTGCTGAGCGTGCACTCTTTTCAGCTGCAACACATTTATCCTGGTCGATACACTCACCCGCTGGAGCTGCGGTGTAAACCTCAGTGAATTCACCCTGCCAGTACCTTTGACTGTCTTTGCCTAGTTGCTCTAAGTCAAACATAGCTAATTCATGAGGGACTGAATTGTCTTTTGATGGTTTGGTACTGGCATCACATCAGTAAGATCCACAGTGAATAATATTATGACAACAGTGCATTGGATTTATTAAAATGACAGCCTCTAACAGTAGTTGAGGTTCATAACAACATCTTGACGACACTCAGTCTTACACAACAAATTCACATCTTTCCATATTTTCTGTCCATCTTCTGCCATTTCATCACTAAAAGTCACCTGGGATGTCAGGGCGGAAAAATAGGATGAATTTGAACAGACAAGATAAGGATTCCTACTTTAAAGTCATTCATCAGATCACCAAATTCTTTTCTTAATGCCATTGTATCTACAGCCCGTAAGAAGTTGGAGCAGGTAGAGAATGGAGGTTGTGACCGTGATGGTGGCAGTATGGGAAGTCGCTCCAGTTCCTCAGGTGCAGCAGCATACAGTACATGATTTCTTTTCATTTTTAACATTATTAAACTTCCCTATCACTACACTCTCTTGACGCTCATCTTTTTTTTAATTCCTCTCAATCCCACAGGTTCTCTGAATACACGGCATGGGACCAGCGGTGTAGAGGACAGATCACCGGAGAGCCAATCGGGTCCCTCTGTGGTGGTTGTGGACAGCTTCCCCGAGGTGGACAAGGCTGTGCTAGTGGAGCGCATCGTCCGTCTGCAGAAAGCTCTGGCTCGCAAGCAGGAAAAGATCGAGTTCATGGAGGACCACATCAAGCAGCTGGTGGAGGAGATCCGCAAAAAGACCAAGTGAGTGGCACGCACCACGGTAGATGGAGGAGAGGGGGAGATATCGTCAGAGGAGGAATTTTGGTTATAGAATACAAGCTGGTGCAGTGGGCGGTATGTTGTGTTGAAATAGGTCGGATGGACAGATGAAGTGTGGGTATTTGACAGCATTCTCACCTAAGACAGACTGCAGTGTTTGGATTACGATAGCTACAGCTCTGCAAGAGTTTGTCATATCTGTCAGAGTGCAGACGGATGATCAGAAACAGAACAGACCGAGGAAGCACAACCAGGAAACATAAAACTACAGGAGGAGGATGCACTGAATGATACTCACGATGACGGCTCACTGTGGCTGCACCAGTACCACTTACTGTTATGGAGTTCAAGTTAAAAAAATATCTGACTTTACGTTAATCTATGTAAGATTGCAGCAGGCCTTGCCTTTGCTGCAGCTGACCTTGACACAATACGTATGCTTAAATACACTGCGTCCCTCTCGCTTGCTCTCTCTCTCTCTCTCGCTCTCTCTCTCTCTCTCTCTCTCCTCTCACTCTTCGCTTCCCTTTCATGACCAACTTCAGCCAGAGCTATTCATCAACGAGTCATTCATGAGGGAATAACATCAGTATGGTTCCTTAATGATTCCCTATCTCTATCCATATTCATTGCCATCATCTAAACTCTCGCTCGCTCACCCTCTCACCCACTTCCGTTTTAATCTCCATGTTTATGTAAAGTTAAAGCCTTGGAGCGATGGGAGGAAGGAGAGTCTGATTCTGATTCTGGCTGTAGATAAGTGGATTGTAGCAGGGTGAAGTGCCCAATACTGAAACTGCAAACATCCAAATGGTGTCAAAGAAGGGAAGAAGTTTTCTTGAATATGAACGAAGTGACCAATACTTCATTCAATCGTCGTCACTTCCTCTCCATCTTTAGACTCGCATTGAATCTATTAGCCTCAACAACCTACATTCAAGAGTTAAAATTGAGGACGGATCCCACGGTTGCTGGGCTTATTTTAGCTCTGTAAAATCTTAGATAAGTGGTGGTGGAGGAGGGGGGAGGGTGTTTCAATACCCAGAGTGTGGATGTACATTTGTCCTTTTTACCTTTCTGTCCCCACAGGACAAAGTGGTGAATACCTCCACGCTCCTGCAATAAGGTCTTTATGATGTCATCGGTGAGGCTATAACGAAGGGAAGGTTGAATTGATCATTGATCTTATTGATATTGTACCCAGTTGAGTCCACTTGCAAGGGCACAATATCAAATAGAGCCCTAATTTACCAAGAGGAATGTCCGTGTAGAACCCAGTGTGTTATCGTTAGAGACTCAAAGTGCTTGATTTATTTTTATTTGTCATGGCAGTGTTTTGCAGAAGTTAGCCTACTTACCACGAATCACGTACAGTATACTTTACATGACTTCCAACCCAAACATTGGTCAGGTTGTTTCATGTAATTTGCCGCTAGCCTGGCGGCCATTCATTTCCTCCTCTATCTGACATCACCACAATATGAAAACAATTTATCCAATAAGTCTTCCGGTACAGTGTGTTCACGCGCCGTGAGACCCTCTGATATCCAAGGTGGTCGGCCGTAATGAGGCAATTGCATTAAAGTGAGCCAAAATATACAAAAACAATATCATCCTTTATGGCCTGTGGCGTGTGTATTCTAATCTCCCGCGTTGTTTAATATGATCATTAAGCCTCAATGATCCATTCATTACATTTAAATTAAAACAGCACTGGTGCAAAACATAAAAATGCAGCGGAGCATCCCTGGAGTACATACATCTCTTCCCCGTGTCCGGGCTGGAGTCTACGCTAACTGCAAATGAGAGCGATGTGATCTGGGTTGCAGCCTAATGAGGAGACACAGTTGCTGAACGTGTGAAAATATATTCCAGTGTGTCCTCCCAAGGTTATCTGGTGTATCTGCGTGGCGCTGCCATTGATGCTTCTGATTAGGTTTGATTTGTGAATGGGTACATTCAGAGTTTTAAAGATGGGATGGATTTGGAGCACGCACTGATCTCACGTTGAAGATTGGGGATTTCATTAACTCTGGCTGTGATAGTACAAAGGGTCTGTATCTGTCCTTCTCCGCTTGTCCTCCCCTCTGTGTCGCCGCTTAATTGTATGTTGCACAGGATTTAGTCACCCTAAACACCAAGCTGCGCTGTTTGCATCCTACGTGACCACCTGCACGCACACGCATGCTTGACTTGCTGCCCTAATGTCTGCTGGAGAGAACACACAACTAGCATACCCGTAAATCCACAGAAAAGGCATTGTTTGGCTTCTAGCACACCCATCGTGAACCCCCTACCCCGTGTCATGCATGCCGGTCAGCATGTCACGCAGCCACACTTTTAATTTGTCACTTTTTTGTTTTTACTAAACACTATCGTGATGGGACTGGGGTCCATATATGGACCCTTTCAAGGCTAGTCATAGGTAAGTCTCATTGTACATCTGTATATGTTCGGGTGATGTGTGCAACCGTGTGTGTTTGGATGGGGGCCTCCTTCTACATAGTATGTATTCTGTACAGTTATAGCTAACATCGTTATTGTTGATTTTTCTTGCACCATAGATTTAGTTCTTGTTAGCTGACAAAACATTCATCATCTTTTTGGAATGAATTAAAGTTGTAGATGAGTTTTGTACATAGATTGTGGGTTGATTTCTGTGAAAGACGGGTGTATGACGATAAACTAGAAGGGTACCGGTGAAAACACAACCACATGACAACTACAGCTGTAAAGTAAAGGATCAGGGCTCACAGTCTGCAAACCAAATCTCCTTTTTTCCACTAAAATATTCACAAACTGCTGAAACTTATTCCATATTTTGGCATTTTGACATCACCAAAGGCTCGTGCATGTCCAATAATGTGCACATCCCAATTTTTGCACATTTTAGTTGGCAGCAGCTAGCCTAGTTAATGCGTGGCATAATCAGCTTAGCTTTTTATTGGGCTAATGTCTTTAACAGAAGTCATCTGCATGTTTTCAACCCACCCAAAACCTCTTTTGCAACAGAAAGTTAGCCTTTACGCTCAATCCATTCCCTATTCCAAACCTTCTCTTCATAGCTGTTTGAGAGTTTGTATCATATGTTGGGATGCTCATATACTTTACATTTTTCGCTCAATAACACATTGTCTCCCCTCTGTCTTTAAGAAATAACATTATTCCCAGATAGCATTAATGGAAATTAAAGTACACATAACTCTGCCAACAATTAGGACTGCATCTCAATGATGAAATTTATTATTGTTATACGAGACAATGAACACTTCTCTCCCCCGCAGTGACAACCCAACAACGTTTTCATTCTCCCATGTCCAAGTTATTGACCAAGATTTAACTATTGTTATTATAGCGCCACCATCAAGACTGATTCTTTTCTTGCTTAAGCGGCGTCCGCTCGTGTTAAATAAGTTTGGTTACAACTGGCAAATTCCTATAATAAGATAAAAGCACAGAAAGATAAGTTCCTAAATTGAATTGACTCAAAAATGAAAGAATTAATGGCTAAAATGTAAATGCTGTAATTGCAGCGCCTCCGATAGGTCAACAAGAACCAAAATTTCCTGGATTTTTCTCCAGATCATGTCCGAAGTGTCTACCACGTTTCCTTGAAATCTTTTTTGAGATATCCTGTGAAAAGATAAACACGACTGAAAAGTTAACATCCTTGATAGATGTAAATATTTTGAGAATGCAAAAATACTTATCTGGGTTAAGTTCATAGTTTCCTTCTGGAGTGAATGGTAGGCTTTATGCATGAATGATCTCCAGTTAGAATGAAAGGTCATCCTGTATGTGGTAATAAACAGTAAATCCAACCTTGTGATTTCAAGACGGCGATGTTCCTTTGATTTAATTTCTTTTCAGTTTAATTGTCTAGATCCATAACACTACTGATCAAGGATGACCTTCAGAATGTGTGGGTGCTGCGATGATTTGCAATTCAAATTCATAGCGCAAAGCATTCGCAGATACACATTAAAGATTTATCCTGACGATGACGTTTCTCTTTAGCTCTCAGATCTAACACTATTCAGCACCTTAGGTGTTTTTTACTGAACAGAAATCGTAGCGTAGTGTCTCACTTCCATTCTCAGCATCCCTGTGGTCGGACGGGATCCTGTGGCACCTCAGTAACCAAATAAACGTATAACCATGTCTGTAGGAGGCTGAATGAAGTGCTTTTTTTATCTTGTTTTCAAGCTGTTCCGCCGTATTCCTTTCTGGTCCATTTGATGAGTTTTACAGGACGGCCTTCACCGTTTTCTGTGGAGCAGCATATAAAGCTCTTGACTTACCCACACACACTCAAAACGATAAAGAGCACAATAAGGAGTGCAGTGCAGATTTCCAAAGCTTTGTTGTTCCATTCAGCCTTTCTACATGTTTCTTTTATCTTTAACGTCTGTCTGGAAGGAGAGTCTAAATTGAGCATTGTTACTTTTTATTGCTGGTAGACGTGCCTATTCTCATTTCCTTACCTTGAACCACACTTAGCCTTTTCTCTCCACTACATTTAGAACGAAATCATAATGGTAGAGGCAGTAAATCTGAAGGCCGGTGGCAGATCTATGGGTCTGTTTTTATCTAAATGGAAACACACTTTTCCCGCTCGCTTTCAGTGTTCTCCGAGGAAAATTGGACAGCGGGACGTTGAGTGGTGCCCTAATTAATTCTGTTCCATCTCTCTCTGACACTAACTCAGCTTAAGCTGGCCACCGTATTGTTACAGAGATGAAAATATATTATGCTTATGGAGATTTATTCCATTTTTCCCACGTACACAGCGCATTTACTGGATCTCTGCAGTGCGGTGACCTCCATTTTAAACTGGCACAATAATGATATACTTAACTGACTGAACACTTTCATTTTCTGAATGGCCGGCTCTATCTTGGTTGATTTCCATATCCCCTGTCTGTTTTTCTGTTCTTGGAATCTCACCGTTTTGCTCATCCCTGCGCCTTTCTTCCACCTGCAGAATTATCCAGAGTTATGTGCTGCGAGAGGAATCGGGCGCACTTTCATCAGAGGCGTCAGACTTTAATAAAGCCAACCTGAGTCGCCGGGGGGGCATCATGGCTTCACTTTACACCTCCCACCCGGCTGACAGCGGGTTGACCCTGGACCTCTCACTGGAGATCAACAGGAAGCTGCAAGCTGTGTTGGAGGACACGCTGCTGAAAAACATCACTCTCAAAGTAAGTTTTTCCTCAAAGCCACCGCCCACTCTGTTATTCAGCAACAAATGCAGAGACTCTTGTTTATGTTACTTAATACGATATAATTTTGCCTCCCATGTCGGCTCTGCACTCTGCCCAAGGATGTGACTCGACTACCAAAGTGTGTAATCATAGTCAGACCCACCAAGCATAAAGCATGTTCAATCAAACACAATTACAGAAGGCGCTGTTATGATTTCATCATCATCCAGCAGAGGCACGATTTAGGTTATTACAAGCACAACACATAAATTAGGAAGAGCACCACGCTATCATCTGTCAACAGGCGTTCCTGTTTGTTCACTCAAATATTGGTCATGTTCATGAAGGTGTTTTTAGTTCAATGTCGTCTTTTGTCAAAATACAAACAAATAAGTTGGTCACAAGACCTTCATTTATCTGCACCAAGCAGTCAAGGCACAAGGAAACACAGGTTCAAAGTTCAAAAACATATACATTGACTGATCAAACCGATTTTGCATGGAATTATGGAAAGTGGTCGCCAAACTGCTGTTGTTAGAGTCAAACCTGATTTAACCACAAAGCCATCAAACGGTCAAACCCAAACTAAGCAAAGACGCTTTGGACATCAGATCTTCATACAGGACCAGAGACTGTAGGTCCAATGGGAGGAGGCAGAGCAGCCCTGCATGTCTGCTAATTAGCCACATATAATGATGTGTGTGTGTGTGTGTTTCTGGCAGGTTTCTCATATTTCATCCATGATTAAACATTTTCACTCCCTCTCAGCTATGACCTTTCCAACATATTGGTTTTTCGGCTGAGTCATCTGTAAATCGGTCATGGTATAACTATAACGTGGCCTGATTCTGTCGGACGGGTGCTGCTGCTCTTTGGACGGTACGCTCGCCACGCGCCCTACGAGCCACATACGTTTTTAGACAGGCGATCTTTTGGAAACTCTGGTCCACTTTGGGCTGTGCATTTTTGATGCTCTGGCTAACCAAAGACAGTTCCCTCCTTTGTGACTGAGGCCGGATTTTTCCTACCATCCCACTTTACATTTACTACAAATTTGGTAGTCCCATATTAGCTAAAGTATATATGTAGGAATTTAGAACTCATTGTATTTAAGAATATTTTAAACTAGGGGGAACCAAGCAGCACTCTTTTTTCTTAACCTGAGATTTGCACTCACATGCTCCATTTGTATGACTGCATCCATGTTTACATGACGACTCCTGAAGCATTTACCAAATTTACAGAATTTACCAAAATCCTCGTTGCATCCGGATAGGAATTTATGAATCGAGTGCTCAGTGAAAAATGTTGAATCATAGACGTTGTCTCTTGCTCCCGAGTGGGATGAAGCGATTCCACCCACTCCACATCCTTGCTGCAGAGAGTTACAGCCTATCATTACGTTACTTTAATACTCTGTTTGCTCTTGCTTTTTTAGAACGCGCTATTCTTTTTATCTCTTTTACACGGTTTACAGTGTTGAACCACAGCGACGACGCACAACGTGAAAACATGCATGAGATGAAGGAGTTCACAACGTGGGCGTGTATACTGACAGGCATTTCTGTCTGTTTGTGGAAGATGATTGGCACTGCGGAGGATGTAATCATATACAGTAAAAGCACTCAACTAGGGGGCAATAAAAGACAAAAGCACATTAAGGCTTTACATTTACTGTGATGGATAATCTGACTTGATAATTATCAAGCCTTTGACAGCTGCATAACACCGCATAACAATTACTGGCAGCACGTGGCTTCTGCTCAATGTATTAAACTGAACTATTTTCAGCTACACTGCACGAAATTCAAGAAATAACATAAAAAAGAAAGGAACAAGCCAGATTATTGTTTTATTTTATAGTTAGTCCTGTTTTATTTCACTATTCTATGCACTTTAGATTATTCCCTTTCAGCTTTTCTGTTGAGGATTTTAAAGCGACGGTACCCAAAACATCTTGTCTCCACTCAGTGTGCACACTGGTGCTGCAGCAAGGAAACATTTTTGTGGCTTTTTGCACATTAAACAGTGCAAAGGG
The DNA here is from genome assembly GCA_900303265.1 of Brotula barbata. Classification (NCBI taxonomy): domain Eukaryota; kingdom Metazoa; phylum Chordata; class Actinopteri; order Ophidiiformes; family Ophidiidae; genus Brotula; species Brotula barbata. The sequence continues at coordinate 65,010 of OMNV01012441.1, forward strand.
TTCAAAATAAACCTCTTAACTCAAGTATGAGCATTTGTTTGCACGTTTCGCTCTCTTTCAAAGCAAAATCGTTGCTCGTGAATGGAATCAAACCGAGATTTTCTGTTTGTCCTCGATGTTTTCCAGGAGAGTCTCCAGACTCTGGGCGCAGAGATTGAGAGGCTCAGCAAACTGCAGAGGGATCCTGCGGACACAGTGAGCAGGAAGTGACCCGGACCAAGGGAAGTAGGAAATTGAAGGACCGAGAACTGTGGGAAATCTGAAGAAAAACCCCACGCAGTCCATCACATGAAGTAGCTATGAAGGATTGTTGGAAGAGCCAGTAGCATCTCAGGCTGCTTTTTGGAGAACATCTTCAATTCTGTGCCCGTCCTCTGGAGGACTGGTTTACTTGAACTGTCACAATTCCATCCACATCACGGCACCTCACGCTGCCTCTTCTTCCCTCAACACGGGAAACCCCCCCAGCTCCATCCCTCCAAGTCCTGTCCGAGATGAAATTCTTGAGGCTACAAACTCGAACTTCAAACCAACCGACTGTAGATGCCATAATTATGAATGTATAGCAAAGTCAAAAAAGCTGACTTGCCAACAGGTTAAATTAAGACGTGATCTCTTTACTGATGGATTCCTCTAATAACCTGCAGCGCCTCACAGATGATAAACTGAGACCGTCATCTCGTAGCTCGCCCTCAGCATGCCCTCTCTCACTTCTGCCACTAAGCCAAATGTATGTCTCAATGACTGCTCCTCCAGCCGAACCTCGCAGCACTCCAGATGGGGAGCAAAAGCGAAAAGCCGACCTCCCCGCAAGCCTGGCTGCTGGGAATAGCTTAAAGACCGAGCCGGGTGCTCAGGCATCAGCAGAGAGCAGATCCACCCACGTGTGCGACACCGGTGCTACATTACGGAGATTGTGTCTCTGCAACGTTCCCAGCTGGTGCGTTTTCCGTGCAGCCAAAAGCACTATGCCATAAGTGTGGAAGTATCCTAATCTGCTGGAAGCATTAAAGAATATGATATTGTGCTCAGACTGAAAGGTAGAGCCGGTCTTTAGCCACTTTGAATGTGATTTTTAATTTATTTTTTGATCCATTGTCCAAAATTGCTTCGTTTTTTCTGTTTTTTTTAATATTTTCTGTCACAAGTGATCGTTCGAGAAAGGCCTCTTTTAGAATGTTGGGTCCTTTCGGTCAGTTTAATGTAAAATCCTATTTTAATGTTAACATGTTCTTGTTTTGGCTTTGCTGTAATCTGGTTTAAGTAGCAAATTGGCAACAATCTCGTCTTTATATTCCAGGTTTTGACACAGTGGTGTATTTGCATTCCTCGTTTTCGTATGTGCACAAGATGATCGGGTTGTGCTTTGCGGGGCATAAAAAAAGACTAAAAATGTGAAGGCGTTCACGGTGTTCAGTCCTTAAAAGATGTTAATGACGTAAACGAATTAAAGTAAGCCAGAGGAATTAGAGGGAATCAGCGGCTGTAGCCTAGAAAATCCAGCCAGGGACAAAGTGCAATGCTGCTCCTTTCATTGATTTTGTTTGTCTGTCTCTCTTCTGAATGTGTAGCGCGCCCCTATACTGTGTGGGTGTGTGTGTTATGTCTGATTGTGTGCTTGCTTATGTGCAGCATTCAAGCGTGAGTCTGTTTAATATATTAATGTGTGTGTGTCTGTGCACATGGCCGCATGCATGCCTTTTTTAACGGAGAGTCTCACTTTTTTTACACATCAAAATTCCATTTATCAGTCATGGGTAGAACTATTTAGCAGATGGAAATAACTGGAAATGACCTCCAAGCGATGTGGGGTTGTTGGATGTCATTTTTTGATGAAATCCTCAAAACATCCTGCTAAGGATACATTCATTGAGGACGTTGTTAAAAGTCTCACGCCTCTGTTATGACTCCTACTGATCGAATCTGGGGAAACCTTTTGAAAAGTACCACCATTCACCACAAGGGGAGCTGCTACCTCAAGTGTCAGTCGTATCTCGACTGCTGTGCACCCAGTTCACAATCTTTATGGAGCCCTGCATTAAGGTTCCTACCGGTCAGGCTGATTAGCGGGGAGTCTTCCAGGGCTGAATAGAGCTTCCCATGATGACGTCGGTGCATACCTTTAACTACACAAGCTGCTGTGTTTACACGTTGCGTCAGGGTTCACCGGGTTCACAGTGATGTTTGCACCACCCATCGGGAGTCACCAGGATTCACATTTAGACTGAAAACTCACCTGCAACAAACACACACACACACGGATTGAAGGGTTAAGTGCGGACGACTAGCTAGAGGTAACAAAAGTGAAGTTTCCTTTTCTGTTTAATCTGTTTGCAGAAGCTTTCACACATGATAGGCTTTCGTTTTTTTCTCAAATAGGCTTTGTGGGTTCTGATCCTGGCCCAACACATGAATAAGTATGGAGGTCCAAGGATTGAGGCCCTTCAGTCCTCAATACCGTGGCCGCTGATTGTTTATTCCAAATTGATTGCGTTTGCAACACGAACAAAGTTTGGAGGTTAGAGTCTTAATGTGTAATCGATCAGCGGCGGACAAAACGTTGTCTCAAGAAAAACATTTGCGATTCTGTGCCGATTTAAAGGTTTTACTCCATGAAAATGACACTTCCTGTTTACGTCCATCCGACAGCACTTAGTGATGATTTTTTTTCTGTTTCTCTTATCAGTTTTCCGGAAGCGAAATGAAATCAAACCTATGCAAACACGTGCATGGGATCGACTTTAATTCCACATTAGCCGTGCGGCAGCGTCGTGTGGATGAATGTAAATAAAACGTCACGTCCGACTAAATATGAAGAAGTGTTCGACTGTGATATTAAATGAGATGTTTGTGTTCTGTCACTCTCCCCTTGCGCTGTTTTGTGGAATATTCAGACTGTGATTCTGTTATACATTTGTACATATAAAGAAAAAAATGTAAAATTGCGACATTTTTAAAAAAGAAATACTGATTCTGGATTCAATTTGTATATATGGTGTTTCTGGGGAATTAAAAGAAAAGATGAGTCTTACTGCTGTTTTGAGTATCTTGTCTCTTATTCTTATCTCTGCATTTTAGTTGCTGTTAGAAATAAGTATAATCCACATAACACACTCACACACACACACAGTCATTGCGGAATGCAGCTTTGCGTCCCACTTGAAAAGCACAGAGACGGCAGTGCTGGAGGTCATGCACGCCTCTCTGCATCATCAGTCGCCTGAGACAGCCTGAGACAGATAATGCACAAAACATCCAAACCGGCTTTCGAGTTGAAGATTTCCTTGACCAGTGACTCCACCACCTGTCATTTTACCGTCATATTTGTTAGATTCCAGGAATAAAGGCTCATTCTGGTCGAGCTAACCTGGTTGAAGTGAGCTTGGTTTAGATCGACAGTACTTGGACGGTCGTAATGGACAGTAATGGACATCTTTATCTGGCTTCTGATTCTGTCTTCGACGTTTCGCTGATTTTAAAAACACCAGCAGACCAACAGACAGTAATTATTATCCAAATAATGGACCATTAAGCCAAGACGTAAGGGATCTGTACTTCAGCACGATCTCTCACAGGTGAAATTACTCATTTTTCCCCTCAGTGGTTAATGGTTTGTTCAAGTATTCCGTTCAGGGTAAATATTCCCGACAAGCTATTTTTAGCCGGCTGAGAACATTCTCTCATCAACTTATGACCACCCTTGAATTCATAAAAGCAGCAAACATGACAGCAGCTTTCAAGGTGTAGCAATATCAGGGCTGTGTCCTTGTCACACACAGCCCGACGAAAATCCATCCCATAAAAACACCGGAAAAGGGCTCAAATGAGAGTGAGAGAGAGAGAGAGAGAGAGAGTGAGTGAGAGTGAGAGTTTTCTTCTTCACTGCTGTGTCATTCTGTTTCAGTCACTGTGAATCATCAAGGCTTTGTTCAGTGTCAAATGTTGATCCGTTCGTCGTTTTTTAAATTTTTTTCTTGGATGATTTAATCAATTATCTTATTTGGATATTCAGCCCTCACTAACACACTCGGCACCAAGTCACTGATTTGTACGTCTCAAATTTTAAAATGAATTAGTCCCCCGTGTCCTCGAGATGGGCAAATCACAAATTAATCCTCAAATCAAGAAAGACAAGTCACATATTAATCCTTAAATCAAGATAGCCAAGTCAGAAATTAATCCCCAAATCAAGATAATGAAGAGACAAATTAATCCGCGTGTCAAGACAGACAAGTCGTAAATTAATCCTCGAATCAAGACAGACAAGGCACAGATTGAACCTAAATAACGGTAGATGAGTCGCAAAGCAATCCTTAAATCCTGATGTACAAGTCTCAAATCCTTAAATCAAGATACACAAGTCACATATTAATCTACAAACCAAGATGGACCAGTCACAAATAAATCACCCATTCACGACGTATGGGTCACAAATTAATCACGATATTGCAACTCACAAACAAAAACAGTCACAAATCAAGGACGGAGTGTTAAACCCTCCAACAGACACCTCACTTCAGGCTCTATGATTGGAATTTGGAAGATCACTCATGCTTGAAAGGAGACTTCCTGGGTAGCAACGCACCCATAAAATATATTTTCATTGTCTTCCTTTAGGCTGAACAAAATGGCACCGAGCTGCAGGTTTGGGCCGGGCGCCGTTTAATGCAGACGAATGACATTTACATACTTTGATGCCGCTCGTCGGCGTTCACTGTCTCAAATGTCACGTGTGGTTACATTAAATGGATGCGGCGACGCGTTCTCTCTCTGTCGGGTGTTTCCTCTCGGACAAAAGGCCAATCAGGCGCTTACTTAACGGTCGGCGGTCACCGCGCAGAACTAAGTGGGCGCCGCGCGAGAACGGCATTTCGCAGAGAAAACGTCGGTCCCATCCCTCGCTGTGACGGACGCTTTTGATGTCAGACTCGTGTCACCTTCCATGGCTCCTTCGTTTTGAAGAAAAGGCAGAGTTGAGAGCACTGAGGCAGGAAATTGACGTGGTCAAAGGAAGATGCGAGGACGAAGGTCAGACGAGGAGCCGACGGAAGACCGAGGGCACCATTGTGTTCAGGAAGGCCGAAAAACCGCTTTTCACCCGTTTAACCGCGAGGCGGCCTATCGGGAGGGCTTTGAACGCAGAATCTCCCATCATGGGCGTGTACGCACATCTCATCAATCACGGCGTTACTGTGAAAGGTTGTTGGTGTTGGGATTGATGAGCTGATGCTTTGAAAGGAGGGACTTTCAAAGGGAGTAAATAAAATGACATAAAAGGACAGAGTGAGATGTTGTCCCTGAAGTCCCTGAAGTCCCTGAAGGGGGTCGAACTTTCAGCACATTTACGGACGCAAACCTGGATGGAATTAAATGGATTCCGTAGGAGGTGGAAATCTGCCGAGAGATTAAATCTACGCAGAATTTGCTTTCTCTGATTATAATGTTGACTAATGAGTTAGACAAGTGTCATAATTGGATTATTTTATGACAATTTCAACCACACATTGGTAATCTCTTATTCCATAATGACATTCGAATCATTTACCGAGTGCTGACCAACTTGGTGGGAATGCAGATTAACTTCTTAAACTCAAGTTTAACCACCAGTGCATCCAACTTTGTACAGATTTATTTCATTTTGCAAAGATATCAAATATATCAGGGTGCATTCTGGGGAAATCGGAAATAATACTCAACACAGCTAGAATAAAGAATATAGAAAAAAGAATTTTCCGGGAATTTAAAATACCATATCTGGGATTTTAGGGATTGGATTGATGGATTATTTTATCATAATTTCTATAAAATTTGAGAAATGTGAGGCCTATTAACTCTATACAAAGTCTTTAATCGCATTAAATAACACAGAGCTCTTTGCCTTAATCTAGCAGTGTTTAGGGGGTTACTGAGACCACTTCTTTGATATTTGGGATCTGATGATTCCAGCAGTTTGTCAGTAGTAGAAAACTCAGTCCGCCCTGGCATCCTGTACACAAAATGTTGCAGCATGAAGACTAATGGTCGGAGGACAGCGAGGGGCAGAGTAATCCAGTTATGAGATTCCCCAAATAGGAAACAAACTGAAAGTCCCATGAGGTTGTCACGCTTTCCTGACAACTCTGCCAAAAATTGTGACGTTCGAAGCCAATTAGATATTTTTCTCAAACATGCCACGCTAAAATCTTTTGAGCTGCTACTGCTGCTCACTTTTCTGCACCATCACTGTATCATTTTGTACCATACTATCCTCACACAAATGCCGAACATGACTGAACACACTCTCCATAAGTGAGCCGTAGCACAAATCATGCCAAAGCACAACAGCACAACAGATGGAGACCACGGAGCGCCAAGTTCACATGGGACCCCAAAACAGATGGAGGCAAGAAGCAGAACACCGCAGCAGTCTCAGCGTGAATTAGAGTGGGGGAAAAAAAACACACTCACAAGGGAAGTTTATCTCATTGGATTAAAGCGATTATCAGCAAGTACACATTGAGCTTTTATCATCGTCTTCCATGAGGTGTTTGAGCCTGATGTCAGCTCTCTTTTTTCTTTCTTCCCGAGCTTTAATTTCATTTAACACGAGCCAAATGAAACCTGTCTGTAAATGCACAAAATGCAGAAGTATGATTTTAAAATCGTCTTTATTAGCTAAAAGGCCTACTCATATTACAGTGAGGTCACTTTTGAATTCATACATGTATACAAAAGTCAGAAAAAAAAAATCTTAATTTCTAGACAAATTGGGATTTTTTTTTTTTTTTTTAATCCTTGCAATTTGTAAGATATGGCATTTGTATATCCCTCAGAATTCTCTTTATTCTGGAGATGTTGGGTATCGTTTTAATCCAAATTCCCCAGAATGCATCCTGATGTATTCGGGTATCTTTGGAAACTTGAGGAAGACAGGTCCATTACAATTTGCAAGACTTCATATTTTCTTTAGTCATTCCCATCAGTTTTCACAAAATTACACATTTCTATGTTTAAAATGTGATCCTATTGTTTGCGTCAACAACAAAACCACTTTGTAGCTTTGCCAAAAATCCTCCACGGCTGCTGGCAAGGCACTCACAGAGATCAACAAATGTCAAATATGATGTAACATCCCTAAATCCGACATTGTTTTTCTTTGTTTTTGGATAACAAAGGCTTATCCGGTAACAAGAATGAAAAGCATCTTGCACCTCACGGTACATACCAGGGAACACAGAAAGAAATCCCACATCCTGGATGGGTATAATTCTGTTTGATTATTATCATGCTCGTGTTGGCCTTGGCAGCAGGAAGTGGTTGGCAGAAACAATATTAATAGTCATGGAGAGAAGATTCAATCCATGCAATGTCTGAATGAACCGCCTGTTGACTGAGTGGAACGCTGTTGAGAATCTATAATGAGATAATGTGAAAGAACTCCAGATCCCCCATAGGAATTCAGCTGGTTGGCGATTCGGACTTTGTCCTGATTTGAAACTACTTTTGTATCTGTATTATTATGTTGTATGCGTATTCAATGGAGGACATAGTAACACCCTGTCCGCCTGACATTAGGGGGGAATTTTGTATAATACAATCAAATGAAGTACAGTTACAGTACGTATGATGCATCACTGGACAAATTTCTTTGTACATCATCTTTTATATCATCGAGACAAAAACAGCAGGATAACAGTGCATTTCTGTAAACCCGGCTTGATCAACATTGCTCCAGTCACAGCATAGATCAGCAGATATCATTACATTTACTGACTGAGGGGCAGCCAAAATGTCTGCTGATACACACGCAATTTGGAATAATTATTCTTAAAGCTGCTGATTAGCGTCTCCATCTGTGAGCGCGCGGCTAATCGGCCCAAATACAAATTTCCTGCCAAACAAAAGAGCTTAATAATGAAGTGGGTCTTTGCCAGGAACCCAATCAATGAAATCCTGGCTGCACTGTTGTTTTGCTGTAAAAACTGTGTTTCATTCACACACATGAACACAGCCAGTCACACCTAACGTTCATTAACTTAAACAGCCCAGCTCATTCCTTTCACTTTCCTCAGTTGATTAAAATGTAAATGTAAATGTGAGGCCCGTTGGGAGGGCAACATTAGTAGAATGCAGCACGCTAATGCATTTTAAAGACGTCCAGCTTAAGGGCTAATTAAAGTCTTGCCTGTAAGATTCACTTCATAACACCAGCTGGCATCTTGTTTATTAAATACGGCTGACAGACTTTTCATAATCGTCCAGAGGAAAGAACATTACAGAAAATACAGTAATCAGTGTTTCTTTGATGAGATCTAGCACACTGTAAAAAGTGGAGCTATGGTTTAGGATGAGAAATATAATGTTAGTCCCCTTTCTTTCAAATGTCAATAACGCTCACGATTTAACCTTAACATCACTATGAAAACCTAAAAAGTGTTTACTCGCACCATAAGATCAAAGAATCAAAGGCTTAAGATTAGCCAAAAAAAAAAGGCCCAGATCTCCATTGTTTGTTTCTTTAAAGTCAAACCTCATCGACCTGTACGGGTGTGTCGATTTGAGGAAAAACAGATGGCACACAAGGAACCCCTTCAAATCCAGCCAGTCGAGATGCAGTTAGGATCAGGGGTTCTTGACATTGTTGGGGAAAATTTGTTATGGCTTACTTTGACAAAAAATGCAGTAATGAACTTTGATCACCAACAATGGATCAGATATATCTGCACTGATGCAAAGCGGACCCACCAGAGTCGAATTGACACCCATTAGGGTAAACTTTGTTACATTTTTCCAGTCTGTTTGCATTAAGAATCAAATTCTTTGGCATTTGTTGTTCATTCAGTGGTGCTGTCCTGCTGTTTAAACGTATATCTGCACTGCATTGTTTGTGTATCAAGTGAAATGCATGATGAACAGAATTATCATGAACAACTCCAAGAAAGCAGATTGTTATATATACAATACAAAAATCTCTAGTTTGGTGTGTTTGTGTGAAAGACTATCAAACCTTTAGTTCTATAGCAGAAAGTGTAAACTTCAATTCAAAAGCAATAGAAGAAATTTCTAAAAAATACCATCCCAACATTAACCATAAAACTTAATTTTATTTCACCGAAGTCAACACACCACCTCACAACAGCATGAAAGCTTCAAAGAGCAGGACAAGTAGACTTTACTCACATTCCTCACTTCAGTACTAATCACCAGTACTTATACCACAATATATGTACAAAGGGCGTGGGAACACGGCCCGGTTGAACCCCCATATACATTTGCTTGTCGCAAAAGACAGCGCAGAATAAATACGTCTATTTTACAGAAATGTTTAATATAAACAAATACCTGGCGTACAATTTGCACTTTCCTTTTGGCTGTGAGGTAAAACACTTTGTGAACACTACAAGACTACACGATACAGTCACGTCCCCCGGTCGGATGCCTTCGAAGAACACCTCACTGTGCGCTTTTACGCATTTAAGGGTCATGGTTGGCTTTTAGCAACGTGGTCCATCACTCAAAAGAGGTTGAATTTGTTCATCTTAGCACACAAGGCTATTAAATGTATATTGCGGATTGTCTCATCCTATATTTTAAAAGTAGAAAACGATTAAACAGGTATGAATTTGCAAGAGCGTTCGTGCGCCCCGGCAGACCTGTGCGTTTTAGATCGTAATATTGGCATTGGCGCATCTATGTAAAGAAATGCCTTCCAAAAATATTCAGGTAATTTTGTCTGACGTTTTCTCTCCTTGATGCAAATACTAATAAAAAAAATCAAAACTAAAAAATATTCAACCGCGTATTTTGGACTCGGCTGTGTTCTGGCGCGCAACTCTCCATGTCCAGAGCGCACAGCATCAAGGAGTCCAGCCTGCGGTAATCCACCTCATCCCAACGTTGACTTTGCGCCTTTACATCTGGGATTCAGAGTGATTTAATTTCACAGTCCCGTTCAGGCCTCTGTGACTGTTGTCCAGCCCGTCGCAGTCTGTCCACATGCCCAGGGCGGTGGGATCCAGAGTGGAGACGAACCCACCGGAGTACCGGGACAGGTCGCAGGAGCTGATGTGGAGCCTCCGGTCGGCTTGCCTCGGACAGCACAGGAGCCTCTTGAACGCCTTCCTGAAGTCCGGGCTCCGGCAGTAAATGATGGGATTAAACGCCGAGTTGATGTAGCCCAACCAGTTCAGGAACACGAAAAGGTCTTTGTCCACCAGCTCCGCGCAAAACACCCGGACCACGTTGACTATAAAGAAGGGCAGCCAGCACAAGGTGAACGTCCCCATGATGATGCCGAGCGTTTTGAGAGCCTTCTGCTCCCTGAGCGCTAGGATCCTGGACGGTCTCTTCTTGCACTTGGACGTCAGCCCGGTTAGGGTGTTGTGAAACCTGCCCTCGTACTGGTCGATCTTCCTCAGTTGCTTTTGCGCCTCCCGGTACACCCGCGCGTAGACAAATATCATGACCAGCAGAGGAATGTAGAAGGAGATAATGGACGAGGCGATGGCGTATGCCCTGTTGGTGACGAAGTCGCAGCACTCCGGGTCGTTGTAGCAGGCTGTGTCCACGCTGTCCCGGGACCAGTGCATGAGGATGGGCAGGAAGGACACCAGCGCGGAGATGGCCCACACGCCGCACACCACCGCCTTGGCCCGGGCTTTGGTTAACAAGCTCTGGTAGCGGAAAGGCGAGGTGATGGCCACGTACCTGTCTATGGCGATTACGCACAGGGTCTCGATGCTGGCGGTGACGCAGAGGACGTCCACGGAGATCCAGAACTCGCAGAAGAAGGAGCCGTACTGCCACCAGCCTCGCACCTCCAGCGCGGCGCCGAACGGCACCACCAGAAGCCCCATGATGAGGTCCGCGCAGGCCAGGGACACGATGAACACGTTGGTGAGCGTCTGCAGCCTCTGCGTCCTGGCGATGGCCACGATCACCAGGATGTTCCCGAACACAATGAACAGCACGATCAGACCCATCACCAGGCTCATCCCGGCCGTCCACTGCTCAGACGCGCCCGGTGCATCCGACGTCGCCCCGCTCCCGGTGCCGTTGTGAAAGTTTAGCGCCGAGGACGCGCCGCCGTCCCCCATGCCGGGCTTCTGCGCGGTGTGCGGGTGCAGCGCGAGGTCATCAAGGCAAGCGAGAGCGCGAGGCAACCGGTCCGAGCTGTGGCGGTCGCACGGGCTTCGTCGCGCGCCAACTCCATCTGGAGTAGCCCCCGTCCCTCCGCCTGCGCGAGCCGCTGCGCCCGGGCCGGTGCATCAAAGCGGGCGCTGACGTCACTGCCCGCCGCGACCAATCACGCGCCTCTGTTGACAATCGGGTCCCAAAAATGAACTCGAGCCAACAAACGAGAGCAAACAACCACCAATGACTTCCATGTGTTTATCAGTTATGGAGGCCATAATGAACACGAAACGAGCTGAAATGGAACCTAAACCCAACCTCCATCTGTCCGCGATAGTTATCTGTCTGTTACTGTTGGTCAACATGGGATGTAATCCAAAATCCACCAGGACTTGAAAAACTTCAGGGATTTCCCTTTCTTCACCATTTGCCATTATAAACAAGGTTTGCTTTGCAGCCATAAACTTCATATTTTTAATCTGACTGAACACCGAGTTCTGGGTCAATCCAGCAGCAATAATACACGAATAAGACTAACGCAACCAAAAAGAGCATTTCAAATGTTTTTCATGTATCGTTTTTCATAAATCGTGTCTGACCTGACATTCCCGGGGAAAAGATGTGCAGTCCTCTGTCGCATGACAAATTAGTTGTTATGCTACTCCAGCTAAGGGGACACGGTTTGGGTAAACAAACATAAAAACGACTGCAAACACAAGGAAAAAGGAGAAAACTGAGGATACAAAAGGCTTTTCTCCACTGTTTAAAAAGGAAACTACATCATTCAGAAAAGGATCAAACCTCACATCAGCGTGTCAACAAACCTGTCACACCGTGCTGCTGAACACACACAGAAAACAAAGACACACACGGGACGCTGGGACGCACTATGTTTCCAAAACAGGATTGTAATAATTCTGGAAATTTTCTGAAGAATTTAAATCTAATCTACACGATGGTAAACAAACTATTCTGGTATTTTCAAAATAAGACCCATTTTGATATGCCAAAATTAAATATGTTTAATGCTTCTTTTTCCACTCTTACCTTAACTTTAATTAAAATTTACAGTCTATTATTGTACATACAGTCTAGCCATGTGACAGATACGCTGCATGCAGAAATGGACGATGCTCCGTCCTTTGTTTTTCTAGCAGCTATACACGAACTTGGTGACCCGTGCAGGACCAGTAAGTGATGATGCAACCTGTGCAAAGGTACCCCAGCTCATCGCAGGGGCCATAGTGTCAACAGTGGAGTAGGAATGCAGCTGAGGTAAACTGAGCCCCCTCCAGCGCAAACCAAGACAAATGGGAGAAGAGGAGTCCAAGTTTTGCAACTGGATTTTCTTTGGATGAGTTATCTTCTGGTATATGATGACGATATATCTTCAAAATTCTTTTCCGTGCACTTTTGTACCTCGGAAATTCACTTCGTTTGCCAAATACATGCAAGTTGTATGTGGAATTCTAGCTTGATACATAAGGTGTAGACATATACAAGATGAGACAACAGAAAAAAAGAATATGACTCAAAAACAGAGGACATGATATAATTATAAAATAAAGGTATGAAAAGGTTGTGGTAATCCATAAAAAAAAAATAAATAAATAAAAAAAATTGGTGAAAAAAAAAAATCAATTTCTGCTCAGCAAATAAAGAATATCAATTGAAGCCCAAGGCCTTATGTTTTACCCTTTTGTTTATGTTTCAAAGAGGAGAATTTTGTCAACACAAAGCATTTCTAAAAATCAATTATTGCCATAAAACCTTTCGTTTTGAACATATCATTCTAGAACTTTGAGGCTACATTTGATAGAAATGCTGCTCCTATTTGGGTAAGTATTCTATTCTTTTGCAAAAATGAATCGTCTATAGGGCTCTCAGCCAGAGATCAGCTACCTCCCACAGGTCTCCAAGTGCAATTTAAACTGCAAAAACAAGAGAAGAGGAGCAGTTTCAACTTGACTTAGCAGCTTGACCTCCGTTTGTCACCACTGGTATTGCGTTTTTTAAAGTAACGTTGCCTCCGGCCCGCACTAATGGCCGAGGAGCAGAGGCGAAGAGCAGAGGCAGATGAACTGGTATGATGTTTGAAGTGGAGAGGATGAGACATTTCAGCAGGGCCGTCCGTTTGTCAACTGCTCACTTTAAAACGCTTTTCTTGTTCGGTTAACATTCTTTCCTCTGTCACACATACTAGGAGTATTTTATCTCTCATTTCCGCAGTTAATACTGCGGAAACTGTGACTTTCCTCTCTGCTAGTCCTCCCTATGTTTTTTTTTTGCCATCACTATTTCCTATTCCATATCCTCTATAACAACGAAAACAGTAATTTTCTTGTTATGGATACCAAGAATTAATCGATTTTAGCTTTTCTGAAAGACAGGTTGGAGGTCCTTGAGAGGCTAGGTTGTGCAACTGAAATGAGCTCTGCGCTTACAGGGCCTCTTATCTGATCATCCAGATACAGAATCCACAAGAGGGATCTGCTTGCTTTCTAAATTAATATTGATTTAAACCTCTGAACCATTGAATTGTTACTGAGAGCCAAAAAAGAGGGTCGCACTTTCAGGCCAGCGATGACCTCAGGTGACCTGTAAAAACCCTGTTCGGCTCGTTGCTGTGGGTATTTCCTGATGGTGTTGAGAATTCTTAACAGGAATAATTGTTTACAGCTTGTTTGAGTGCATGTGGGGCAGTAAAATGTGTTTCGCGTTTCGCCGTTCTGACGTTGTTCCACACTTGGCCCCTGGTAGAGACTCAGGGAGGCATTTAATACACCTCACAATATAAGACAAAAACAAGCTACTGAAGAGTCATTTATCTCCTGACACTGACGTTTTCATTACTGTTACAGTAGTTGACATTCTTCGCACAAACGTGTGGCCTTGGTTATATATGGCATTATTGATTATATTCATGACCAGTCGAAATAGGAGTTTCTCCTTGCCATTCCACGTGAAACAGGTGTCATCATTCATTCCACTCTGAGCACTCGTCATTCCTCATATTCCAAACAACACATTTATGGCCCATTTCAAATGAAAGCTAATTGCATACCTATGGTCAGGAGCCCTGGGTAGTAAAGAAAGAGGAGATTCTGAATAGGAGTGGCTGAAGTGAGTGTTCTTCGCACCACTCTCCATACGGAGTTGGGCGAAGAGCTTAGAGTAGAGAAAGGAAACGGCTGAGGTAGTTCTATCATCTAATCCAGATGCCTCCCGGATGCTCTCCTAGGGGTTGTTCCAGGCTCAACCAACTGGAAGCAGACCAATGGGCAGACCCAGAATATGCTAGAGGGATTATATATCCCATCTGGCCTGGGATCACCTCGGAA
>OMNV01012442.1:0-33008 GCA_900303265.1 Brotula barbata
AGTGTCTCCACACAGGTCTGGAGAAGAGAAAGCTGTTTAAACATGAGAACATACATGAGTTGTCCTCCTGTACTCCTACTCTACAATATACTCCTACTCTACAATATACACCTACTCTACAATATACTCCTACTCTACAATATACTCCTACTCCTACTCTGCAATATACTCCTACTCTACAATATACTCCTACTCTACAATATACACCTACTCTACAATATACACCTACTCTACAATATACTCCTACTCTACTATATACTCCTACTCTACAATATACTCCTACTCTACAATATACTCCTACTCTACAATATACTCCTACTCTACTATATACTCAATATACTACTGCTCCAATTCTCTTGACTGTACTACAATATACTACTGCTCCAATTCTCTTGACTGTACTGTAGTTAATCTATTTTTCAATTATTATTTGCTGGAATCCTCAGTACAAAAAGGAATCCATAAATTGAGTAATCTCTGGAACACTTATGGAATCAAGTTTAGTGCAAAAACAAAAAACACTATTTACCAGAGGAGGAATGACTACCTCAACTGTCAATCATGCCTCATCTCCAGAGAAATGTGGATGCAGAGGGTGCAGGTAAGGTAAGGTGAGGTAAGGTAAAGTAAGGTAAGGACAGGTAAGGGATGGAAAGGAAAGGAAAGGAACTGATGCTTTTGTTTTTCCAAACTTTTAGAAAAATAGTAATGATGTGAAACTCTGTAGTTCTGTGCAGCAGCTTTTAATTTAACACAGCAAACAATCTCACTCCAGGCAAGTGAACGCTGGCTGTCGAAAATAAGTAGCTGACGGAAAAAAATCATGCAAGATAAAGACCCAGATTTTTCCCTCAAAAGTTATGGTGAGACTAAAGAATATTTAAGAGGAGAGTGACTATTAGATTTACATTTATCAGTTGGACAGAGGTTCAACTTCAATGGAATGCTCATGCTGCCGTGGGTCTGCTTGGTGTGCAATTAGAGATATGCTAATGAGATGCTTTTTTTGTAGACTAACCTGAATTATTGCATTGCTATTTTCGAAATCAAGCAGCAGGCCAAATATGGTAAAACAGAACATTAATTGTGGAGACAAAGGGGACCACGTACTGAATAGAGTGTATAGGGTTTTTTTTTAATCGTTTTTTTAATTGTAGGTGAGTAGGAGGAAGTCGAGAGTTTAGAGAGAGGAGGGGAAATTTCTTCAATAAAAATATATAATTGTTAATCTCTCTCTTTGTTTAGATTGTTCGCTGTGGGTTGTCATGTGAATAAAGTGCCCCACCGGTGGGAAACTGATGAGCCATGAAACAGTGCCCTCTAACGCACCTGGTCAGAGCCCAACCACTGACCGGACGAAGGTCAGCAGCTACTACCAAGTCCATTTAATATATATATATATATAGTGACACTCCAACCAAATAAACTCAAAACCAAATTTACAAACATTTATGTCAACAAAGAAGTGCTTATCCAGGCAGAGAGTCTGTAAGCTTTACTTTTGCTGAATTTAAATTTAAATACAAAATCATAAGAACTTTTGGGGCGGAGTGGCTTAGGTAGTAAGGGATGGTGAGTGAAGGGTTGTCAGTTCGATCACCTGCTCATCAATGCCCTTTCGAAGGTTCCTGAGCAAGACCCTAACCCCAAAATTGCTCCCGACAAGCAAGTGGGCCGTGCATGGTTACCTCGGCTGTGG
Organism: Brotula barbata; assembly: GCA_900303265.1. Classification (NCBI taxonomy): domain Eukaryota; kingdom Metazoa; phylum Chordata; class Actinopteri; order Ophidiiformes; family Ophidiidae; genus Brotula; species Brotula barbata. The sequence continues at coordinate 1,700 of OMNV01012442.1, forward strand.
GTGTGTGAATGTGTGAGTGTGTGTGTGTATGAATGGGTGAATGTGAGGCAAACATTGTGCAGCACTTTGGATAAAAGTGTTATAGAAATGAAGTCCACTTAACATTCACTGTAACATTTCTCATTCCTTCCATCTCCTGTGTTAATGCAGTACCTCATCCGGTCAACAGGGGGCAAGATGCATCTGTGGCAGCTGTGGACCAAGCAGCTTTCCAGCTCCTCCTCTTCCTCTCTCCTTCCTTTTTCACCTCTCTCTCTCTCTCCTGTGTCCCTGTCCTCTCATTCTCTGACTTATTGGAAGATTTTCTATCCTCCTTCTTCTTCTACTTCCCGATGTGTCCTTTCACCTCTTCTTCATACATCATCCTCATACGACCTCCTCCTCCTCTCTTTTCCTTTTCCTGCTTCTTTTCATCTCATCTCCAGCTCATAGTTTGATACTTTTCCCTTAATTTATTCCCATTTTCTCCCCCCTTGCTCACCTTCCCTCCTCCTATCTTACTTCTCCTCCGCTTCTTACTTTGTCTGCACACCCCCGTGCATCTTGACACTATGCCAACTCCTCTTCGTTTTTATTTACCTGATTGTCTCCCATTTTTTCTCCTCTGCAATCTGCTTCAAATATGAGCAGTTTCCATTCTCCTTTTCTCTCTGACTTCACAAACACACCCATCCACCTCCCGTTTCTCCTCTCCTCTCCTTTTTTCGCTTCATTTCACCTACTGTCATCTCATCTTTAAAGACAAAAGAGTGCATTTTAGAATTTCTCTTTCAAAAAAAGATGAAGTGATTTCACTTTCCACGTGGACATACACACACTCACAGTCACACACAGGAGGCAGGATTTTGCTAATTCTACCTCTTTTTTTCCTGGCAGCTAAAAATGGAAAGTTGTTTATTCCAGCGAACAGATGCCTCCGTCACACACAAACACACACATACAAAGACACACATAGCACGCATGCACATACACAAAGAGGCCACCCATGGCTGTGTGTGCTACCACTGGCAGAAGCATATGTTTCAAAATACACACACCACCAATTTTATGTAGCATATCTGACACACTACACATACATACAATCTTTTTTTTCATTTTATAGCAGGTATGTGTGTGTTTGCCAACAAGAAAAAACACATTGATCAACCACCCAATTTCACACTCTCGTTTGATGTACGTTCAGTACACTCCGTGTTTATTTCCCCACACGCCATATGTCACATGAGATATACGCTCTTGTGCCAAGTCTGAATGGAAATGTGCTCAAACCACTTCAGCTGTGAGAAAATAGGTGTGTGTAGCTGTTGTGTTGGTTGTGCGATAGCTCAGGCAGGGGACAGACTACACCACTCTTAGACCAAATGGACCCTTTGTCCGATTCCGCCCTGCCTCAGCGCTCCCTGGTTACTGTTGCTAAGTCATACAAACAATAGCCTCAGCGAGTCTGTTTCCATTAAAAAACAACTAAAACCCCCTGATGATTTTACTGCCTCACATTTCCATTTAGGATAATTCATCCATCCCTTTTTTTGAAAAGTGGTTTGAGGAACAAAGAGCACGTCGGGTCGTGACAGAGCATTATTCAACTTTGTGAAAAGATGGTGAAAAGCTGTGGGTGACTTTATTCCCCCCATGCTTGTACTAATTCAGTTTGAATGGAACTTTTCAGGAACACGTGGATTTTCCTCAATTTTTCACTGAGGAACCGAGAACCATTTTGATTCCTGAGAGGGTTCTTCTAACACCATTTCCAGGGAACAAAATTTAGTTACTTAGTTATAAAACGTTAACACTAGCAAGCAAACACTAATTAGCCAGTTAACATTAGCCACGTTTGTCCAAAAAGGTGTGTGTTTGCGTTAAGGACACTAAGTATGTTTCTATGTATGGTACACTGACAGTGTTTCTCAACTTCCTGGATTAGCCGTCTGTCATCCAAAGTGATATCTGTTGTTACCCCTTCTATAACGTACACAGTAGTAAAGGGTAGACACAACAAAAATGGACAATCTGTTTAAAGCCACGATACTATGGGCAGCATTTGTCTTTCAGAATTGACAGTTTTTGAATTGACCGTGACCCATAGCATGAACTGTGTTACCGCTTATCTTTAGGTGACGGCTATGAAAGCACGATTGTTGAAATATTAGTGAGGCAGCATTTGACAGATTTAAATAAAGTCGTGCCTCTTCTGATACACGTCGTCACATCCCTGCATTGGATACATCGGGGGATTTTTGCTGTTGTTTTTTTTCCTGCCGTTACACTAAAATTTCTTGCTAGGGAGTAATAATGGATTATCATATCTTATCTTGTTGGATGAGCTGACTGGTCAGATTCAAGCTTCCCCAGGCATTTTTGTTTTGTTTTGTTTATTTTTCACATAGGTGAATTCAAACTCGTGGCTATGACGCAGTACTGATTAAAATTTACATTTAACAACAACAACAACAAGCACTGACAGATGTAGCAGTTGATGCTGTTCTGGGACATCATAGTTCTAGTTCTGGACAGTTTCATGAGAGGCTGTTTGTCATTTACTTCCAAATTTTTTGCCCAAAAATGTAGCAACTCCAATGTAAACTATCAAGTAGATAAATGTCCTATCAGTTCCACAGCAGTTATTCTCACAGACTCAGAACGAAAATGAAAACCTTTTTAGGCACTACTTTTCTTAATTCAGTACTGGCATGGCCTTGCGTGCCTCAATACCTTCCTCTGGCTTTTCATCACGGAGAACAGATTAGATCAAAAATCATTTTTCTCAATAGAGGAGTGAATGGCAGAAAGAAAACATGCACATAAAACGGATGTTGGACGTTACAAAAGCACTACAGGGGTCAGAGCCACATTAAACTGTGACCTGTGAGACTTGTAAAGGTAGAGGTGTGAAGATTTAACACATTTAATATTCTGTTTGGTTGTAATTCAACTCATCCAACTTTTCTCTCAAATGTGTTTTTGGCTCCTTGTAATTCTTTTAATCTACATTAAAGTCACAATCACATTTAACACGTCTGACACTTGAGCTGTTGTTCCCTCGTGAATGACAGCAGGAATGGCACTGCATATTGATGAAAAATGGAATGGAAGGGGAGCAGAGTCCTTGTGGGAGAAATGATTTCGGAACGATCTCAAATGAGAGCAAGCTTAGTTTGACAGCTTTCAATTTCGGTTGGGTAGCTCTCCTCTGAAAGGGCACTGTAACAAGGTTTACGTCATTGGAGCCACAGCGACACAACCACACGTGCCCACAGAGCAAGTATGCACGCGCGTGTTTGATTTCTACTTCTACGGTGCTACACAGGACCAACTTTTCCTAACTTTTCCAACATCTCCTGAGTAAACGGTCAGAATGCATTCTGCAGGCCACACTGCAGCCTCTCCGACAGAAGCACAAGTAGGTTACTGCCTGATTGATAAATCAGCTGCAGCCGTAGGAATTAGACACAGCTGTGTCCAGTTTAAACCAGTCTCACATACAAACACACACCCAAAACCAACCCCAGTGTCACAGGCACTTTACTACGTTACATTCATAACACTAGAGCTGTTACTGGAACTGGAGTGGCTCTTAATTAGGATGATCATTCTCAGACTAGGTTATATTATAGATTACAGATTAGGAATAGACTTTTAAATACGTTTTGTGCTTGGTGAATTATCTGACTTTTGCCATGAGTCAGAGAAAACCCCCGACACTTGGAAGAGAGAGAAATCCCAGTTTTATCTTTAGAGTTAATTACAGCTGAGAACAGCATTGCTGCCAAACGTGGTATTCCCTTTAACATTCACACACACTAACACACACACGCGCGTGCGCACGCACAGGGGGTGTCCTGCCACAGACTGTTTGCTGCTAACCATTAAGGCATGTAAACAAGCCTCTTTGGTGACACACAACCAGCGTAGAGCACTTTCCCATAGTGCACTCAGAGATCTGTGCTCAATCTGCGGCTCTGGCAGTGATAGCGTGACTTTGCAAAATAATTTCCACTTGTGAAACAAAATACCGAGCGCGTTGCTGAGCACGATTCTTGCTTTATAATCAATCATAACGGTCAGTGCAGGTGGTGAGGAATGCATTAACATGACCAGGAGAAGAGTTATATTAAGATAAAGAGTTTTTCATGTGCATTAAATCATGACAATGTGATAGAATCAACTTAATGTGTTTTAACAATTCAGTACCCACCTATCTCTCATCTCCAAAGAAAAATAAAACGGAGGAAGTCTCGAGCTGGATCTGATTACTGCCCGGGTGATGACACCGTATCAGCTACATCATCTGTTACTGTACAAATGTTTACATTAAGGTCATAACTTATCAATCAAGCACTGTCAGTTGGGATTGAGTTCATGAACTGTAACGTAGCTCAGTTGTACAGTGAATGAACCTACAAAGCGGTGGGAGGATCATCATCATGTGAAGAGGTTTGTACTGACTGGAGGAGGAGGAATGTTTCAGCTAATACATTCTTTATGTGGCTGGACTCAAACGTTTCACTCACACACACCCGGCATCGTCATAAGCGGCCCACATGCAGACACATATCGATGTACGCACATCCAGCCACACCGATAAACACATTCACAACGCATACCCATTCAACCCCGCCCCCACAGAGCAGCACATACCAGTCTCTGGGGAGGGTTCCATATGCTCACAGCACTGAACCGTGAAGACTACACACACCTAACAAACTAGTGATGAAAGTGATCCCGCCAAACACTCATCAGGACCAAAATAACTCGCTTGATCATCTTCTATCAAAGTCCACACAGACACATGGACAGAAGGACTGGATGAATGTAAGTTGGCACCAACCCAGTTGTGTCAACAAAAAAAAAAGCACAAAATTAGACAGGTAGACATATGTGGGACATGATTAATGACAGGGACTACATTAAAATTAGAAACAAGAGCCACACACAGAGGGTGGAGGCACAATAAAGACATTACAGTTGCCGCCTTGTGTTGATAAGTTAGATTTCACATTTGACCTTGTTGAAATTGTCGAAACTTTTCTCCTGTTTCCTCGATCGGCTGCTTTTGCGGATGATAATCGTGCTGTTGTATGGTTGATTCTATTGTTAAGTCTGCCTAATGCCTTATTATATTCTTCTGCAAGGGTGGAGCATGGCCCAAGGATGAACCCTGAACATTTTTGTGCTAATCCGTTACCAGGGGCAGATCCTCTCATTGTTAAACATGTTTTAAACATTGTGAGATGGGATGTTTTCAATATTTTTGGATTGTTCCTTCAAAAATAACAAAGTACTCTCAATGTTTTAAAAATATCTGGCATATAAAGTACTGTGCAAAAGTCTTGGTCCACCACTATCAAACCTGATGTAATGGACCTTTTTCCCAGCAGTCATGCTGACAGGAAATAGTGATGAAAGTAGGACAAATACAGATGTTAGTAATGACATTAATTAGGGCTCCATTCCATTTAGGTTGAGTAGAGCCTGGTTCCAAGGGAGGTCACACTAAATACTTTAGACACTTTAGCCTGTGGAAGCTGACCTTTTCTGATTTTTGACTGTTTTTTAACACTGCATACACATTTCCTGTATTTTCTGGTTGTTTTCTAATCAAGAGATAGATAGCATTGCTAAAACAACAAATCTAATGGTGGCCTAAGACTTTTGCACAGCACAGTATGTCACATGACATTAACATGACAATCTTTTCCTACACACTACTGAGATGAGTTGCACACAATCTGTCTGTCTTTTCTTGACAGTACACTGGTGGACAGCAGCAGTCTTATGTCCTTTTCTGTCCTGTACTTTGTTCCTCAGTTATGCCAATGTGGAAAATCCACTCTCATGGAGGTTTGAAGGTATGTGCGGGAAAATTCACATGGACTTATTTTCTGGATTTGATTATTCTCAACCATAAATATAGAACATGAAAGAAAAGAAATGAAAAAAATTAAACAATACAAATGAAAACAATACAATACTCAAATTATTGGTGCCCCTTGCAATACCACTGTGGACCACCAGGTCGTCATTTTTTTTTTTTCATTGCCATATTTGAAGTAGAACATTTTTGTCTGGGCTTGTTGGTTTTGTTTGTAATGTATTAAGTTTCTTTTTAGTGTTTTATGTGTGGTGTGGCATCAAATTGCTGCACAGCTCAGCATTGTTGCTTGTCTTGTTTTACATCTCTTTACTCGGTAAAGGTTAGTTTATCTGAAACCATGTTTGGGAGTTCAGTAGAGCCTGGAGACTCAACCATAATCTGTGAAGGCTACAAAATCAAAACAACAGAATGGAAACGGCACAAGACTGTTTGATATAAAATGACATATATGAACAATAGATATCTCATCTCTAATATTAAAGTTGCTCCTATTTTCAGCAGTACTGAGACAATGGTTGGAAATTGGTAGTATTATTAGTAGTAATAAGTAATATTCCATTTACTTATTACTACTTTCTATTAATATTTGAACTTGTTTTCTTGTGAAATAATGTAAATTGTGTGACTGCAGAATAAGTATAACAAAATAATACCCGGTGACTCAAAAAGCACCACCAAACATTATCATGTTCATATTTATTTGAAAACACAATCCATTTTTCCACTTCTACTGCGATTCCTTGTTGCAACTGGGGTCATACATAGTATTTGTATTTATTCCACTGAACACCATCACAAAAGTTACCCTTTTTATATGCACGTTAACCTTTTTTTTGTCCTTTTTTGTTATTGTCATTTCTATATAATTACTTGTGCTTTGATATCTTTGAAAGAGAGAAAGAGATTTTATTAGACATGATCATTTTCATGATAAGTGATAAGATTACAGAGGGAGGGCCGAAATAGAAAAAAGTGGTAAGAAGAGGATATACTGGTCAAATACACACCAATACAGAATACAGAGATACACACTAACAGCACTTCCTGCCTGGCTCGACCCAAAAATGTCAATGTAAAACAGTTGTGTCACTGAAATCGCTGTAGCACCCGACTGCTCCCCACTTTTCCTGAAAAGATATTTAAATAGGCTATTGTTGCCTTGCAACAACTACACTCTCTGCTAGTGAGCAGAGTTTTGGCTAAATATTGCTTCGCTACAAAAGAGATGTCCAGGAGGGGAGTAGGGATCACAGAAATGACAAAAAACAGTGCAGAAATACACAATGGCACAACTGTTACATGTACATTTTTTTATGACAGTTTTGCTTTTCGGAGCACAGAGCAGCATCTCCTAAACACTTTCTCACTCAAGGTTTGTTGCAAAAAAACGACGCAAGAGTGCTGGGACTTTCATAGCCAAGCTTCTAAGAAATATAAGGTGCATTTGTCAGAGTTTGGCGTGGGTATGTACGTGTCCCAATAAATATGTTAAACTAAAGGGTCAGTGGGTTGATTGCCATGGCCACAAGGTGCATCAATGCCAAAAAATCTGTATGTGCGCATGTTTGTGAGCGTTGCCAGGGCAGATATTTACATGGAATGTTTTCCCATTTTCTGATACCGAAAGAATAAAAACAAATTTTACAGAGTATGGAGATACCCTTTACCTTCCATAACGTCAATACTCATCTCAAACACTAGAGGGTTACGCCGATAAATGAAGGGGCGTGGGTGGTATGTGAGGGCAAAACTAACATGAGCGAGGCATGTTCAATTACTGAATGCTGAGAGCATGTCTATACCTCGTTAAAATAAAAACAAAACGATTTGCAAAAGAAAATCACATTCAGAGACGAGCAAATGCAAAAAGCAGCAGCAAGAAAATGTACAAGCAAACTACCATAACTTAATGTGAATGTCATTCGAAATGTTAAGTGCAGATAGATAGATAGATAGATAGATAGATAGATAGATAGATAGATAGATAGATAGACAGACAGACAGACAGACAGACAGAGAGACAGACAGACAGATAGATTCTACATATATATTCATATACTGGGTAAATATTCTGGTAAATCTACTATGGGTATATACCTCCAAGTAGACAGGGCTCACTTAGATGTATATAAATAGTCTAACATATAAAGCCATATTACAGTGTACATATCCTCGCTCTAATTTAAGCAATAGCAAAAACCCATGCTTTACATAGAAAAAGGCATCCACGACATTTAAGAAAAAAATGTACAATTTATGAAACATGGTAACAATAATAAATAGTATTATAGAATTGCTGCTGTACACAAAAAAGCCATTTTTAATTTCACTCATATAAAAATATGTTTTAGTGCAACCCTACATAATAGTAATATCCATATCTTCACATCGCTTGTCGAGACTCAAAAGTGTCCTGAAAAAACAAACAAACAAAAAACAAAGGGGAGGAGGAAGGAGAAATTGCATTTATTACAAAGCTGATACGCAAAACGTGGTAGTATTTTATTTACAATTACCTTCCTGCTTTGTATGCTTATAAGAATATAAGCAAAAAAAAAAAGTAAAGAAAAGGCACACACGTAGCTGTCCATATTTTTTTTTTATGTACCGTATAAGGAGTCCTTTCAGCCACTTTTGGTCAGGCTCACTTGTTCGTACATGTGTATGCAGATCCAACAAGTCTTTAAATAAGAAATCAGTTTTCAAAAGCAGGCCTAGGCTAGAACAGGCATGCTGTACATTAAAACATACATTAAAATGCAAATGTTTTTGTTACTATGTTTGTATAGTATTTATGTGTGTGTTTGAGAGAGAGTGTGTGTCTGAGTATGTATCAACTGAATGTCAAAGCAAATGTACACGTGCGTGTGTGTGTGTGTGTGTGTGTGTGTGTGTGTGTTTGAGAAAGTGTGGAAAGTCATTTTCTCTCTCTGTTGCACTTTGTCCCTTCCTTTTATCCCAAAATGAAAAAGAAATCCAAACTTTCTCCTCCTCTTCATGTTTTTCTTCTCCTGCTCGTGCAGGACTAGGACTCGTCTTTACTTCTTTTTGTGCTTTCGGCTTCCCCATCTCTCTCCTCCGGGACTCGGGAGTACGAGGATGACTGGCTAGGTCCACCGAGTGGTCTGGAGGCTGCTGGCGAATGGATGGTTTCAGATCCAGGGCTGGCCGGGTGAGGGGAGGACGAGGAGGAGGAGGGGTGAGGAGAGGGGATGGAGGGGTGGAGTGGCCTGTGCTCCTGGCCGGTAAAGTGCTGAATCCCGGGTACTTGTGGTGACGATGGGGAGGGGTGAGGAGAGGATGGTGAGAAGGAGGCCAACGGGGAGTGCTGCTGATGTTGATGGCTGTTAGAGGATAACACACAAGGAGAGGAAAAGGAAGAGAGCCCTCTGCCTTCACCTGTCCCTTCGTCTACTCCGATTCTTCCTCCTCCTCCTCCTCTCTCGGGGGGCTCTGAGTCGATGCAGAGCGAGGCGATGGCCTTGGTGCAAGTCTGGATGCTCTCTTCCTGCACCCGTCGATCCAGCTGTCCTTCTTCTCTTCTCTGTCCTCCTCCTCCTTCCTCCTCGGAAATCATCCTTTCCAATGAGGAGGCGATGTGGGGAGAGGACGACTCCCTCATTCCCTCGCTTCCTCCTGTTCCTCCGCCTCGTCCTCCCCTATCCGTTACGGAGGGGAACTGGGAGGCGGAGGCCTCGCTGGTGGTGGACTCCTCTGAAGTGCTCTTCTGTAGCATCAGGCGGGTTGAGGCATGCAGAGCTGCCTGCTGAGCCAGAGGGGCGGCGTGACTGGATGTGACAGACGCGGGAACAGAGTGTACCATCTGAATCCCTCCGATAGGGATCATAGGGAAAGGAGAACGTACCTGGAATTAAAAAAAATCCTGTTTGAGTTACATACATTGAGGCAAGTTGATTGTAATAAGATAAAATAAAATATGACAATATACCTGGAGCTGAGAATGAAGGGGAAGGTGACTGAACAGGACCTGGTGGGGTGGACTGGACTGGTTACTGTGGTTACCTCCCTGGTCCCGTTCCCCCGGCGACAGTGACCCAGGCCAGTGTTCCTGGAAACAGAATAGGAGTTTCATCAGAAAAAGAGTCATGACCGACCAGGCACCATCTGCACGATCCTTGATGTGGATTAATAGGCTGACACTTAAATGTTGCCTCGCGTGGTACGGACGGCCAATTGTTACATAACAGAAATAAATTAATAGGCTTTCATTAAATTATTGCCGATGTCGTCATGTGCGGTTGCCCCTGGAAGCAGCAGGTTGCTACTGAAAAGAGAAAAAGCTCGAGGGCTTTAAATCGTGAATTTATCATTTGCGTAATGGTCAGTTATCAAAGTCGAGTCTTGTTGGTCTTGCTTTAGGCTTTACGCTTTGTTTGAGACGGACCAGCAGCAGAAAACGCCAGATTTTGAAGTAGGGCTCTTAAGAAGAAAAACAGCCTTGTTATTAACCACACCACCGCCAGCCAAGATCCCATTACAACCAAAACCCCACAGCCCTAGCTTCAATCATCCTTCTCGCTAACACACACAGTCCATCTGACTCTTCAGTCCCTCGTCTTTGTCTGCCAGCTTTTTTCCTCCCTGTTCTCCCTCCCTTCACTCGCCTCTTCCTGTCCTAATTCTTCTGACACAATCTCCGCTCTTCCATCTCCCTCATTTTTACTCTGTGTGTACCACACAAAGTTACAGGATGAGTAGAAAATAGGAGCTAGGTACATTAACTTTAACTTGTATATTTCGATGTAAATGGTCCCGAAAGGCTTAACTGTCCTGTCCTGCTCGGACAAGATGAAAATAGAGATCAAGATTCTAATTTAGTGAATGTTTTACCATCTCGATCTCTTTGCTGGTTCGGTGATGTTTGAGAGTGCCCAGGTCCGCCTGGCTTAGCAGTCCAGTCTGGTGACCTGGCCTCAGGCTCCGTGCACCACTCTGCTGGCTGGGAATGATAAAAATACACACATTGAAATATGCATGGGTGAATTTGGAAGGAAAATTAAAATAACCTCCCTGCATAAGTCATAGAGAAATAATACATTTCAAGGCTTACTTTTGATTGTGGAGGTGTTGGTGGTGACCACGGCGAGGTGAGAGGGGCCTAAACAGGCCCCTGTGGCGACCTCTTGGGGATAGGTCGCGCTTGTAGTCCCTCCCTGCTGGAGAAGTGGGCCGGGGAACAGGGGAAAGTGGTGAGAGGTGTCCACGAGAGGGTATCTCCCTCCTGGGAGACAGATCTCTCCGGTATCCCCCTGCGAACCCCAGCTCCCTCCGAGGGGAGATGTGACGCAGAGGAGAGATATCCCTCCTGGGGGAGTAATGTCTGGCCCGAGGTGACAGGTCCCGACCAGGGGAGAGGTACTGGCAAGATGACGGCGAAGACGAAGGAGAGATTGTGGATGGAGAGCACGATGGGTCCAGCCCAGGTGAGGACAAACGGGAAGAAGGGGAGGAGAGGTCTGGGGAAGGGATGGAGGCGTCTTCATCCATAGAGGAGGACTGTGGAACTAGTAGCCTGCTACCCAACAGCCCTTGCGGGCCTCGTTGATACTCTGCCTGACTTTGCTCCCTCCCTGACTGATCTCTGGCAGCAGCCTGCGGTGTGATCTGGATAGTTGGCACGGTCGTCAAGTAGCCAAACAGCGGTGGTTTGCTGGAGTTTCCGAGCAGATCGGAAGCGCAGCGATGGGAGAGATGATGAGAGGCCGATGCGGGGCGGGAGGTGGCAACAGCTGTGATTGACAGGGAGGGTAAGCTGAAGGGTTGTGGGCTCGTAGAGCGAGAGCGGGTTTTAGGGGTGGAGTCACCATCATAGTCGTCTTCCTCATCATCATCATCGTCCACCTCATCGCCGTCTTCCTCCGCTCCGTCAGAGTCATCAGCGTCTGAGAACTGGTGCTCTGCCATGGAGCCTCTGGGAACCTTCTCAGCAGCTCTCTGACCTTCTTCACTGACATCTACGGGAGAAAAAAGAATGAAAAGGAAAAATGAGGAGGCAGAGCAATCTGACACCAATAAAACATTAGAATGTCTATTTCAAACATTATAAAACACACTCGAATAAAAAGTAAATATATGAGAACAAAAGTCTCATTTTACTCTCTGGCAGATAACACATTCAGTGGTCTGGCCTGGATAACGTATTTCGCTAGCAGCAAGTCAAGCTGTGAAGTCAATTTTTTTGTCATTTCTTTATTATCGATTTGATTCAATTCTCCTGTGAATTTCACCACATGCAGTTTAAAGAAGGAGCAGTCTGTTCTGAGCTAATAATATGTATTTACGGTAGCTGACTGCCATGAGTGGAAATCAAATCCGCACACACAGGACTACTTTTCCAGTTAGTGTCTTGTATACAACAGTTTTCCCCCTAACCACAACTGTTTACGTCTCAATGACTGACTGAGTTAGTGTAGCTCACTTACTCACTCCCAAAAACCTCACTGCCCTTGTGTGTCTTAATTAGATGCCAGACTGAAGCCAACACTCACACTAGGGATTGAGAGAGCGGCAGAGGGAGGAAAAATCCCTTGTTAGAGCCACACTTTCAGAAAATTAATCCAAGGAATCTAATTTGGTTGCTAATTTAGTGGGGAATAAAACCAGCTACAAGTGAAAAGGGGGTAAAATATGACTGAAGCAATGGAAAACAAGTCAATTACACTGTACCTACATTACACTTTCATTAGAACCAACAAATCATTAATAAATCCTTACAATTGAAAATTAAGTATATTTGTTGTATATAGATAGATCGATAGATCGATAGATAGATAGATAGATCGATAGATAGATAGATAGATAGATAGATAGATAGATAGATAGATAGATAGATAGATAGATAGATAGATAGATAGATAGATAGATAGATAGATAGATAGGTACTTTATTCTTCATTCAAATTCTTTTGTCACAGCAGCAAAACGAAAAAACAGAATCAACATCAAATTACCTACATTAATATCCTCAATGTGAGAATATAAAAGGACATTATATTACAAAGTATTGTAGTGGGAATATGAAATGTACAGTCTATGTGTTACAGAACAAACATGTTGTATTGAGTTTATATTAACATTATATAATATATATTAGTATATATAATACATAATATAACTATTTTACGCAACATTAAATTAGTCCCTGTTGCTTTACAACAGGCCTTCACAACCTTTTGTGACCTACGGCCCCCCTTCTGATTGTTAAAAACATTCAGTCGACCACCTTCCCAAATTAATGAGCGAGAGAGGAAAAATATCTAAATAACATGACAAAAAGAAAATATGTTTAATATATTCAGGGTCACATTTCCTCACCACAGGCTTTGGAGCTTTTACTGGCACAGGGTGTCACCCACTTCACTTTTCCGTTTGAAAAACTGACCCATTTTGTGAGAACACATTTGATGGAATGTTTGAGAGCTAACTGTGTGTTACCGTTTACAAAATCCCCCTCGCAACGGGAAACAACAACAACAACCTCAGAGCTAGCAACCTACATGCTGAAAATTTTTATTAGTCAAAGTCGCATCACCGTCTGGCTTTCAGTGTTTCATGCATCGTTTTGTCTTTTGTTAAGACATTTTAATGCGAAGGCTTTTCTTCCCAAGGGCAAATGTTTCACCAAAACACTCCCCACTGTACAGGACCACAGTCGCTGCATCTGGGGCTTAGTGCACCTAAGGCAAATCACGGCCCACTGCTTGAGAATGGCGGGTCTACAGCATACATCCCAATGTTAGCAAGAAATGGACAGCCACCGCGTTTGGTTTCAAACAGTCACTATTATTAGCCAACAGGCAGTTTACTTGATTTTCCACAAAATGGTCCCAGATATTAATCCTGCTAAACTCACATCGTCTCCATCCAATAATTTACAGCTTCATTATCCATAATCAAGCAGGACGACTGATCCCGCTGGCTTTAAATGGCTCGCTCAGCTGTTCACAAACCACATTGGACCGACCATCATGGCCAAAAGGACAGCTGACAAGTATTTATTTGTGAACATTGTGCAGGAAGAAAATTTCATCCCAGTTTCATCCCACAACATCTTCCCAAGGGATAATTTCCACATTTTCTCCATATTAACTTATTAATGGGATGGCTTCTGGTAATCACACGCTCAGCCAGTGACAACTATTTCCTGCTTTTACAAGTAGACTATTCTATGGAAAATAAAATTGATTATAGTGGTTTTCCGCATTACGCATGCATGTTCATGGGAATATTTGGATATAATGAGAGACAGTGCATGGGAGGCAGATGCTCTTTTTGTGTCGACTGTGGTTGTGGTTTGACAAACTGTCAGGACCGGCTCTGCCTTTCATTACACAAACTAGGAGAGACATGGAAGAGAGAGAGGGAGACACACTTTCTATCTTTCCTACTTTGGTAACCTCCATTCCACTCCCGTTCTCTTTTGAAGTGTGTTTCCTACCTGTTTCATCTGCCTCGTTATCCTCAATTGAAGACATGGAGACGCCCAGTTCCAGACACTTTTTCATATGTGCCTTAGACTTCATGTGCTTGGTCAGGTTTCCTGCAAAAAACACACACACATACCATCACTTAAATATTGTTATGACCTTTGAAAAATCTTCCTGGAAACGAGAGCCTGTTTGGCTGCACAACTCATCAGCACAGGAGCGAAAATGGGTGACATGGAAAGAAACATGCACTCTGCTTTTACCACAAAACTATATTTACAAATTATATGTAATTTACACATAATATAATTTAATGACAAAATTACTCAGCCTGGAATGCATATGACTTCAGTGGGTTAAATGCACAGACAGATACATACATTATAAGAGTCAGCATCATGTGATTAACCTTTGGTTGAAAAGTTTAGAGCCGACGTGAATAAGCCATAATAACCAACTACAAAAAAAATGTATAACGGTACAACCACTTCACTAGTCAAGGTAAAGGCAGGTAAACATTGCCTCTACTGTCATGTCATGTTTTTGATATGATATGTCGGCTGTTGAATGAAACAAGCAAAGAAACTTTTCACAATGAACGTGTAGCCAAATGAGTTAAGCCTACAGAAATTAGCCTTCACAGCCAGCAGCACTTTTGTCTTGAAACACTGTGCCCTGCATTAATTTACCATGTGCTGGACTTAGTGTTTGAAGTTTCTTAATTAATGCCACAAATGTAACTTTACGTCTAATTAAATTGACAATAAAGGATTAAGCTAATTGTCTAAGAAGTGCTAGGTAGCTAAGGTAACTAAATGCTGGGGAGCTAAGCTAATGATACATATACTTTAGTGACACTGTGACATTTACTGGTCTGTGTCTTAAAAAGAAAAGTAAGTAAATTATATAGAACAAGACAACTTTAAAGCAACATCCACCACTTTATTATTAATTGAAAAAAATCACAGTGACAGCCCTACAAAAGATAGTTTTGTGTGCTATAAACATAATGTTGCAGATCATTCTCAGTTTAGGAAATATAGGTAAGCTAAATATCTGCTTATCTCTTATATATAAATACCTGTGTGAATGTCTCAGGTGTTTGACTTAAAAAAAGATTAACAACCAATAAGAACGCGCACAACTTGTCAACAAAAAATATAGAGAGGCTGACGGAAGTGGAAAAAAAAGTCATTTAGAAATGTCTGACCAAAATATATGAACATAAACTCTAATTTACAAAAACCGAGGAAAGAACAAAAAAGTTAATGTAATAAAGAAAAACTAAAAAAAAAAGCTTTTACGGATAGTTATAAAGTGAATAAGTACACCATTTCTACTGAATAAGTGCTGAAAATCCAGGACATAAATCAAGGGACAAAAACAGAAACGCATCCTCTACCTTTCGTCTTGAAGGCAAAGTTGCAGAACTTGCAGACGTACGGTCGGACGTCCGTGTGTGTTCGGATGTGTTTCTTCAGCATGCTAGGTTTCTTACAGCGAATCCCACATTCCTCGCAGATGTATTTTCCTCGACCTCGACCACGGACATAAACATAGTCCTCATTCGACTTGTACCTGAAAGAGAGACAAATTAAGAAATCTTTATTCACATTCTCTGTTTACTGTGTTGACCTGAGCGATAAACACAAATTGATCAGAGGTCATGATGAGCAGCAGCAATTAACTGTCATGCTCCAGAACAGTTTTGTAGGGCAGATGCTTGTTGGCAAACAGGTTTGGCTTGAATAAGACAGAACTAAGGCCGAGAGAGAAAAAAATGAAAGGGAAGAGGCGTCAAAGCATTCTGGCTGCAAGTCTGACAACAACATGAGAAGAGAATAAAGAGATCCCTCCATTCCTAATAAGGGAGCGCAGGGCAGAGAGACCTCCTCCAGAACTGGCATAATGTGTGATGCAGCTGAGGTTCTGACAAGTTCAACACTGAGTGCCCAAAAACACACTGAATACTTTGGAAGAGACGCAATCCTGCCGTGACCAAACAAGTAAGAACAACAGATTATGATTATTTCTGTCTGACAGAAAAATGCTATCTCAAATTTCAAAAGCCTTTTTTGTTCTTGGCTATTTAATCATGAAAATGTTGAGACATTTGTGGAACAAGCTAGCATTCCTTCCATAGAAATAACTAGTGGCCTTGCCAACATACTACAACATATAATATTTTACATTTTATTTCCATATTATCATCCCTACATCCGCAACAAACTTCATTGGAAAATATTGAAGCCAAAGTTGCCTTTGTTCTCATACAGAAGCTTTGTGTGTCTTTACTCTCTTTAGTCTCCAGGACCGGCTCAAGCTTTTTTGGTGTCCGAAGAAGAATTTGACGACAACTCGCGCATGCAAATATGCAGAATGACAATTAATTAAACGGTAAAAATTACTTAAATAGAGACAAATTATGTGTCAAACCCAAACCGTTCAAATGTTCTATATATTTGGGGGCCCTCTGGTGGTTGAAGGGCACTAAGCAGTCTCTTTGTTTGTGCCTTGGGCTGGCTCTGCTGCTCTCTCTGGTATTTATACCACAGTACTGACCCTATATTTTCTAAAAGAAAAAAGAACCACAGGCTTGTTGCTAATCCCTCATATTTTATAAAGCTTTTTTATATCACTGTCAGACAAAATTTTCTATCCCAAATAAGGCTTTGGCTGAAACAGTGGACACTTGGCTACAGGATGAGTTTGTGTCTGTAAGTGTGTCCATCAGGGGTAACAAGGCACCAATCAAATTCTGATGGGTTTTCCTGTCTGTCATAGGCACAAAACGTCACATAAAGGTTCTCTTCCTGTGGAAAACGGCTATTTTCTGTGGTAAAATAGTGAAAATGTCTGACGATTATTGGAACTGTGCAGTTTCCTGTCCTGTCTGCAGTGGCTGGCGGAGCGGGTAATGAGTAGTTCAAGACTGCATGTGTTGAACAAGGTCAAATATCAGGTACATCAAACAATCTGTCTGCATCAGCACGAAAAAAAAACTTGTCTTTCAACTACACCGCAGAGTGGGAAATACCTCTGAACGCTTGTCTGGATCGAGACGTTTACACAGCTGTGGGCAGTTATGAAAATGAATTATGATGATTTATTTTATTTTATGCTATTTTATTTTATTCACTGCACATGGGAAGAGCATAAAGCAGGTTCCAAAACCAGTGAAACTCTCAGTAGATGGAGAAAAGTAAAACTGATAGTGCATTTGTATTCTCTGCCAAAACACTGTGAACTTTGTATATTGTGTGTGATATGCAGCTTTGGAGCCAAGACAAACTCGGTGGTGTTTTATAGAAGATTTGGTGAGTGTGTATGCCTTTGTATATGTGACCTGTATGGTGTTTGTTTCCATACTTGTTCATATTTGCCATATTTATGTTCATATGCTGTTATCCACTTACTGCTCTTGGTGTCCTTTGGGAAGAGGAGAGAATTACTTCACTGCATTGAATAACAGAGTGTATGAGTGGGTATTCGGATGTGTGTGTGAGTGTGTGAGTGTGTGTCTGCACCGTCTGTTCCATTCAGTAACCTTGGTGTTATTGGCTCTACTGTAAGCCTATAAAACATTATGATACTGAAGGAATGTCTCTCACTACGGGGGTTTTCTTGCTTTAACCCCCGATACAGACTTTATTTGACCATTCATTGTACATGTAGGGCAAAGTCTTGTGCATTCTGCATGGAAAATAAGCTTCTTATGACTTTTAGAAAATACATGGGGATACACTTCTCGCCTTCATAACTATCAAACACCAACAAAAGCTTTTATGGCTTCAAAATCTATATCAGATTCCACTTTGTTTGTCCGTGCAATCATAGTTTGTGTATCAAAGGCATAAATGTTCAGCAATCATGGCTAGAAACGACCATAAAACATTTTTTTAAAAGCATGAAATTGAATTTGAGGAGAAACGTGATCACGTCGTATAAATTCAATAAACCAAACAGCAACATAAACAGACAACAATCCTACAGTTGCTGCAATTACAATAAACACCATACCAAAAAAAACAACTAAAAAACATTTAAATGCAACTAATGAAGGACAGATTTATTGTCACACCAGGCTGTAAAAATGAGAGCAGCTATGAAAGTTGTTAGCTTTACCAGGCTCGTACGCTTCGCCAAGCCTTCACATGCACAACATAAGCCGAGGGAATGTAAATAGGTTATAAATGGCTAATGCTAAGAAGATTTTCTGATTATTCAAAAAGAAACAGATGTGTTCATTTGAGATCATTTGCATTCTGAATATGGAGCTATGGCGCAGCATGAAATATAAATAAAAGGTCAAGCTTTTCTGGGAAAAGGGACCGTCAGCTGAGGAGTTTTTTTCAGGTATTTCAGCTTTCTTATTTGTCAAATTAAAGACACATTCCTGTCTTGTTGCCACTGAGGCCCAACTTTGACTTAGTAAGTAGTCAGACAATAAACAGCTGGATGAGTAATTCATTTTAGGCACACTTGAAAATAAACTTCAGAGAACCAACCTGAGCCAATGCAAAATGTGCTGCTACATATAAAAAACATTATCTTTCAAATTATTGATGGATTTCTTGGATCTGCAAATGCACTTTTCTATTTTGTTGAATCAAGTCATTATCACTTCGTTTTGCAGAAACCCCAGATGTGAATCATCTGTAGCAATAATAATAAAATAATCCATTGTCTTCAAAAAATCTATCCCGTGTAAAGATGGCTTCTATTCTCATTTATAGAAAGAAAGAACAGTACTTCATTGATCCCTGTAAGGAAATTATTTTTCTGCATTCAACCCATCCTAAATATGAGGAGAAGCGCACAAACATGCGCATGCAAACACACACACCAGCGCCCAGGGACCAACTCCAGATCTTCCGCCTAGTGCCTTAGCCAAGGGCAATGGCGGGAGTGTGTGGTGTCCACCCCGGACTCAAACCCATGACCGTCTTGCTGTGAGGCAAGAGTGCTAACCCGGCTCCTTTTGATCAATGCAACTCCCCTGTTTAATAGTTTAGTCTTTAGTAATTCTTTATATTTTGATTATGAGCCTTCAAACTGAATATAGATACATAATTGTAAAGATTGTTGAAAAATCATACAGTACGTTATGATAAACTTGGCCAATTATCAACCCAGCACTGATATGTGGCTTTGCTGAACTTACCCTCCCTCGAAGATCTTGATGCGGGTCGGCTCACTGGCAGGTTGTTTGGCTGAGGCCTCTTTCTCCACCGGTTCCTCCTTTGAACGTTCCCGGGATACAACTCCCTTCATCTTCCTTCCAAAATTGCTGACATCAATTGGCATCAGCTCTGGCTTCAACTGAAGACAGGACAGAGGAAGAAAGGAGCAGATATTACACAATGGAATGGAACGCAAAGGAATTGCAAGTGTGTGAGTTCTTGCCATCTATATCCATTCATGCAGACATTTACTGTTCCAGGTTCGTGTCGTCCTGAGTTCAGGAGTTATTTTATCTTCAGATTTTAGATTTTCGTGCATACCTGATCAAATCTCAGCTTCCAGGCTACAGAGGAGACCAATTTTCCTGAGCTGGGTCGTGACATGGCTGCTGTTGTGTACATTAGATCAGCGTTTCTCCTCTGTTTGGACCTCAGCAGAGCCAGTGCAGCCTTGGTGCTGAGGTTGAGAGGGTTGGGATTGTATGAGCTCACACACCATGAATTATAGACTGAGCTGCGCGGGGTGATTTGGCTGCTGTTGGGTTTGGTGTAGTTTAAGAAACACCAACTGACTCTGCTCGTTGTACGCAGGCTAGGGAACTGGAAAAGCTGCTGGACATCTGAAATGTCTGTCACTAGGAGTGTCCCGCCCACTGCTCCAGACAATCCTGCACTTTGGTTGGCAGCTAACTGAACCAGCATGCTAACAGGGGTTTTACAGGGCGTGGACAGTTGTGTGTCTCTTTCTTCCGTGTCATTCAAAGAAACCATAGACTGTGGGCTGGAGTTTGGCTCAGGGCCCGAATCATCAACATCGAGCTCCTCTGGGGAGTCCCTGCCACCTGAAACAGGGGAGCGGTCTGTGACGATCTGGAGAGGAGGAGTGAAGCTCTCGGCCCGGGGCACATCAGGAAGATGAGGAGCAGAGAAACGAACCGGAATGGAAATCTTGGCAGCACCAGAATAGTCACTCGACGGAGGAGATGAGGACATTCTTTCAGAATCATCCATGGAGTCTTCACTCTTCAGGAGGTTATGCTGACCTCTGCCCTGCACTTTCTCTAGCTTGCTGCTGTTTTCAGTTCCACTGAGTTCAACAGCACCCATCTCCTTAACAATCTGCCCATACATTCTCTCCTCCTTCACCCTTTTCTGCTGCTTAGTGTCACTGAAGAGCTCCAGAGAGCTGGCGGGAGAGAGCATGCGCTTGCTGCCTCCAATGCCAGACCCTGAGGCATCTGTGGTGGATATGGTACCTGATGTCAATGACAGTGGGATCCCTGTGTTCAGACGTGGCTCCGGCAGGGGGTCTGAAAGCTTCCAGAGTGGATAGCGCAGCATTGCTGCATCAGTGTGTCCTAGGAAGTGTGATAGGTTGAAGCCTCCTCCAATCCCTCCAGGTGGCTTGCTGACACCAGCAACACTGCCTGGGGTTGACATATTACTGTTGTCAGCGCAGCCTAGCCTGGCTGAGCTGACCCCTTGGATACCGCTGGCATGAGTCGTTATCAGCTGGCTAACACTGGTGTACATAACACTACCAAAGGATGGCACGTGGGTTTGGAGCCGCACAGGAACCAACAAACCAGGCAGAGAGGTCTGGGAACCCAAGTTCTGTGTGGCAAAGATGGGCTGGACCTTCTGCAGCAACATGGAAGTTGCGGTAGTGCTGGGAAGGGAGAGCTTGGAGGAGACAGAGCCAAAGTGTTGCTGCGAGAGAGGAGAGGTGCGAGAGGACGAGGAGGCAGAGTAGGCCTGAGAGCCTGTGTTTTCTGATTTCCCATCACGAGACTGCTGATCATGAATTTGTTGCAGGGCATGGGCCTGCTGCTGTTTGTGGAGTGGGTGGACGGGCAGGTTGCCTGGTGATCTGATTTGAAGTTTTTGGAGTTGCTGCTGTGTTTGGAAGGTAAGATGCTGCCTGGGTGACTGACTGGCCTCCTGGCTCCAGAATAAACTTGGCTGCTGAAATGAAAGGAAGGGAGGACCGCCCTGGTGCTGTTGAATGACTTCCTTGTTCATGACCTCCTGACCTGGATATTCTCCTTCAGATGATGAGCCCTGAGCGTGCAGGCGATGCTGATAGGACCTGTGATGCCAAAAAGATAAAAAAGTCTTCTTCAAATCTTTACTCACAGCAACAGCTACCATGTTTAATCACTGCAATTAGAGAAATAGTAGCAGCAGAGCAGAAGTAATCATGAATATTCATGAATTTTAGGAAAGCATAATATCCTCACCTAGGATAGAGTGGCTCGTCCTGGAGGCTATCCTCACTGATACTCTGTTGAAGGAGATGCTGGTGGTGCTGTTGGTGTTGAGACCCTGTGCACGGATATAAAACAAATGTAAATAAATTAGTTTAAGTTTAAGTCCAGCATTCAAAGTATTTTAAGCAGCTAACAAGAGTAGAATTTAACTTTCAATTTCCTGCTTTACTTAGCACTGTGAATTGAGTAGAGAGCCGCAATCGAGCCTACTGCGTCATCAAATGATAAATAAAAAACATCCCTTTAGTAACAGAAAGAAATCCTTTAATTTCTTTCGTCCTTTTCATAAGAATGCCAGACAAAATGTACTTTTAGGATATAACAGCACAAAGTAGGTGCTGGAAAACGGCTTACCACCACCGCTAATGCCGACTCTCTTGGTCCTGCCGGATACATCACCGCTACCATATGTGGGTCCTGTTGGGCCAGACCACACCCCGTGCTCCAAACTCTCCTGTTTGACTGACATCTCAGAAGCCCCTGGCTCCTGGGTGACGGCCTCTGGATAAACACTCAGTGAAGCCTGAGTCAGAATTCAGATACACACGCATATAAACAAGGAAGTAGTGTGGGTCTGTTTTTTTTTTACATGATGTGATGTTTATCATAGTTAGTACCATTAGATTTCTCAGTTATGTAAACAGTGGATTTGTTGCACAATTTCACCGCTAGAATTGACGATGGATGAACACTAAATCTAAACTCTAAGTAACTATATTCATCATTTTTTTTTATCTTAATTTTTTATTCTAGTTCAAGTTGGGCACAAATTTATATAAAATGAGAGCCAGCACATCTAAAGAAAAAGAATTAAGGGTTGCTGTAATGAATATAAGGCTCATAACAGAAATTTTATACATGTTTTTTATACATTTTCTGTGAGTTATACTTGCGGTATATCTACTTGTTAATGGATTACTAATGTGAAAAGACCTGTTAAATATCCAAAGTCCTGTAAATAACCTTGAACTTGAATTGAATTGCCAGTGTTAAACATTAGTCTAAAGGGATACTACACTTACACTTAACTGTCATAGTGGGACACTACAACTTTGTGTCATAACGCTAATCAACTCAAATTAAATACCCTAAACATGTAGAACAAGGCATGTTCACAAGTTTCTCTTCTACCTGTCGGACAAGATAGCCACGTCGGCGTTCCTTCATTGCTGAGGCACTGCAGTAAAGCTCTCCCTGTCTGGAAGAGGACAAGCTGCCATAATCAAAGGATTTGCTGCGCATTTCAGGCAACTCTGTGGGCAGTGTGCATGGGGCTTGCTCTGATGAAGACCTCCTCATCTCTCTCTGCTGATGATGACTGGAATGACCACTGCCTGGCACTGTCAGGAACTCAGACTGCTTACTTCCACCACCAGAGGCCGATGAATCATCCTGGTTCAGAAAAACAACATTTTTCATTACTTGCTCCCTTTGTTTGGATCTTTTACAGCATTACAACACAATCAGGATTAAAGCTTGCTACCATCAAAAAAATACATGGTACCAATAGTCTTCATACAATATGTAAAATCATGTGAGGTTAATGTAGTTATAACTCAACAGATGTACTTGCCTAAATACAGTACGGACTAAAACAGTACAATACAATACAAAACATATCTGATGAAAGAAGAAGCAGCGAAAATCTAAACTAAAAATCTACCCAGGCATTCTGTACCAACTTTAAATTTGTGACATTTTTTAATACAGACACATCCCAGTCCATTCTGTCATGTATTGATGATCATCATCTAACCTTAGCGATCACATGGTCATTATGAGTTCATTTGAGGTAGAACCTACGGGAGCAGAACTCAAAACTCAAAACTGAACCATACCCAGCGCAGAGGAGAATAGATACTTAAAATGACAAACACTGACAGAACATACCTGTTTGGTGGGGGAGGCAGATTTAAGCACTTCATCTCGGTCAAAGGACATTGAGAAGGAGGAGGAGTGAGATAGATTGCTCTCCTGGCTGGGGCTGCGAGACAGGCTGGTGCATGTTGACTCAAAGCTAGATTCCCCAGATGAATGCTCCATGTCTGCCAGACGCAGCCTCTTCTTTTTAGGTGGGAGCTTTTCTGATGGCATCTGGGCGAGGGTGTCACTTCTTTGTGGCAGCTGGAACTCCTCCATCACATGCTGCTGCTGCTGCTTCTCCGGGTCCTTTGTCATCGATGCATCTGTGTCTTTCTCAGGCTTGTCCGGTTCCTCTGTCACCCTGATCTCAGGGACTTGGATATTGGGCTGTCTGACTAGTTTGTGGGGGATGTGGTATGATTGGCCGGGGGAGGCTGCAGCTGAGGAAGATGAGAGAGAGGCCAGGTCACTGTCACTCTGTGGCTGCTGCTCCATGATCTCTGATCTCATCTGGACAGACTCGGGGCTCAGGGCGTCCTCGAAGATCTCTGTGTCCGACTGTTCGGAGCACTGGCTGGATAGAGCTTTATCTGGAGGCTGGTAGCCTGACTGCTCAAAAGACTCCGATTTTTCAAAGGAATTTGGTCGGCTGAGGGAGTTGGTGTGCTGGATGACTGATATGACATTCCCCGCAGCCTTCCTGCCCTCAGAGTCCTGGAACAGTGCGATGTCCTCGGAGCACATGCTGGCACAGGTATCAAAGCTGTCAGACTGGCTGTGAGTGCTGTGAAGTGAACCCTTTCCTGTTGGGGTAGCCCTTGACCCATCTAGGCTTCCTTGTTTGAACTCATAATCCCCTATCATCTCCACTGAACCGCTGCAGCTGCTGTCACAGTGCCCAGGGCTGTCCTCCTCATCACCAACGCTCTTCTCTTTCCTTCTTTTCCTTGTGGCTGATTCAGACGGGCTGACCTTACTGTAGGGGCCGTAGGCAATGTGGTCTTGGACTCCTGGACTGCGCTCTCCTATCTTAATCCCTAAAGACGAGGCTAAATTCTTGGGCAAGTGGCCATAGCCCTCAGACTCTCCCATATGGGCTTCATTGGCTGAATGCTCAAAGGCAGCTTGTCTCGTAAGCCTCCGAAGTGCTGGGTAAAAGACATCGTCTGATGTCATCATCTCATCAAAAGAGTGGCTGCCTCGAATGCCTGGGGGAACACTGAGATTTGTAGGGGAGGACGTTGGCATGGAGTTACTCCTAATAAGGTGCGCGGAGTCTGACGGAGGCTCTAGAAGCCCTGTGCTACTCTGACAGGGACCCGTTGGATACTGCTTGGGATCTCCAGAAATGCCTACATCCCCCCTGAAACAGATATGATCCTCAGCTATCTTTCCCATCTCTAGAATAGCTCCTGGTTGCTTAAAGCTGGCCAAGGTGCTGGGGTCTGCCCCCGTCATGGCCACCGTGATAGACTGTCTGGATCTAGAACTGTGCCGGTCGTACCACGTCCGACCGAACATGATCTCCTCGTATGTTTTGACGTTGGTATTGGGAGGGCTGATTTGCTGCTCTGCACTCTCAGAACGTGAAAAATAGCCAGAGTCTGTGCTGCCTTTGCTGTGGGGACTGAGGAGGTTTAAAGACTGGGACATGGTGGAATCAGAATCCTGGCCTTTCTTCTCGGTCAGCCTCAGTGCCAGCCGCTGTTTGATAGTGGGCGAGTCATCCAGCGAATGCCCTATCCTGCCAGCCTGTGATACCATCATGTGGTGTGACCCCTTTATGTCAGCAAAGGGAGGGCACTCCATCCCTGTGGAGGGGACTCCCCCTGACTTGGGGATAATAAGGATAGGCACTTTCATAGAACCCACAGACAGCTCTTCAGCCGAGTCAGCATAAGCTGGCTCAACACCACCTATACATGAAGACAGACAATGTAGTGGAATAAAGCACAAAACAGAAGATGAGGATTGAGTAAAAAGATTATTATACAGGAGAAGACAGTGAATTGTTTAGTTTGAAGTGTACAGTTAAACTTTTTTTCTTTTTTTTTTGCACACCTGTAATGCTTTAAGTGTTTTTAGAATACACTCTAATTTTGCAAAACAGCTGTATTGTCGTTACCTGTATTCTTGTCAGCAGCAAAGGAAATATGTGGGACGGGGCTGTCCTTCTCGGTCAACACGTTAGAGTCCTCCACGCATTCCTCATCTGTGTCGGTACTCTGCTCTCCATCAGAGTGGACCTCAGCCTCGCCCACTGGAGATGCCTGATCCATGTCCCCGCTGCGAGCTACAGCTAGCTCTGAAAATGGTATGAGTCCAGCCTTGATAGCATGAGCATGGGATTTACGATGCTTGTAAAGGTTACTCTTTGTTTTGAAGGAGAAGCCGCAAGGTCCGCACGGAAATGGCCTTTCTCCGGTATGTGAACGAATGTGCTTCTTGAGAACGCTGGGCTTGGCGCAGGCTCGCCCACAGTACTTACAGGGGTATTTGCCAGGTTTTTTTGGCTTCTGCTCTTTTTTGCCATAGCTTTCCTCCACAGACTCTGGGCCTGACTGAGAATACTGTCCAAAAGAGCTGGGTAAACTGGGGGATTTTTGTCGTGGAAACCTCCCTGCCCCGGCCCCATGAGGGTGAGTGTGTCCTGGGTGTCCCACAGGAAACAGGTCGTCTGAGGGAAGCTGCCCAGCAAATGGCCAAGCGTGAGCCTCCAAGCCCGGCTGGGGTTTGGCTCCTGAGAGAAAGCGCTCAGTTTGGGGGTGCTGAGGATATGGCTGACCGAGATGGTAAGAGTATCCTCCGGGGAACCCCTGAGCAAAGCGCCCTTGGGGGTCTTGAGATGGCGGACCCCCTACTGCCCCAACCGCAGATGGTCCTGATAGCAGCTTCCCAGAGTTCCCTGTGATTGCGTACTTCTGCAAGGGTGCTGATCCACCCGTAGCACCACATGGCAGACTCTCACGGTGCTTTGTGTCCGGGTCAGCAAAAGTGCTTCGTTTGGTAGTGGCAGAGGGCTCAGATACCCATTTCCTTTGAAGAGGTGCCTTTTCCCTTAAGGTTTCTTTATTTGGGCATTTATGCCCACTGGCAGCTGAATCATGAGCTTCCATTTCTGTGATGCTCTTTTAATGTTAAAAGAGGGCGGTGTAAGGCAGACACTGGATGGTTTGGGACGGTGGCTTGTAAAGAGCTACAAGGTCCCAACACTACCAGGCATGACAGCTGACGCTTTCAGGGCTGCCAATAATTTCACAGAAACAGGACGTACCTGTCCATGGCTGGTATACAAAGACTGTTGAGCCAGGTTGGAAACAGGAATTGGGGAACGCAATAAAAGTAGAGCTTTAGGAGAAAACATCAAAAAAAGCCCCTTTCCTCTTGCAATTTTGGAAACCCACTAATGTCACTGTGCATTGTTTCTCTGTCCAGTTCAGCCAAATGCAGAAGAATCCTTGAGTGATCTAGAAAGGGCAGAAAAGGAAGAACAAATTACCTACACGACTAAATCACCACGGTGCAGATAGATCCAATGACATTTAAATGTGCAGCCACAGCCTCACCCACATTGTAAGGCAAATTACAACCATCAAGAATATCGTTTACACTCTTCACATCATTGAAATCAATAAAGTCGATGAATTCATTGCTGCTGCTTATGTGAGCGGAGCACACAATAAGTTATCGGCTAGATGTGGAAATGTAAATGTCAGCGATTGCTCAGTTAGTTTCTTCACATTGAAATCCATCTGTGCTTTTGCCTTTTCAACCCTGTCCTCCTCCTGCCCTCCCTCCTCCTTCCACTCAGTGAGTCACTGATGCAAAGCAAGCCCACGCTGTTCCTAAAAAGACACAAAGCTTTATAAATAGCCCTGTGGAAGTGACGTTGGTGTGTCATAATGTGTGTAGGCGTCCAAAAATGCCAAGTCGAAAAGCAGCCATCAACTCTAGCACCTTTCCTTCCTCTCTGGGGTGTCAGGGTTTGATCTAACTTACTGTGTACTCACTAAAATGTCAGCAAGCATGCGCGCACACACACACACACCACACACACACACACACGCAAGACTGTACATGCAAGCATTGACATTGCACTGCAAACACTGCAGACTCCCTTAAAGATAGATGGTGTGTATGTGTATGTGTTTCCGTTGTTTTAACGTTTCTTAACCATACCAGCACCTGCCAGCAGTATAAGCACAAAACCACAGAGCATACACACACACACCCACACACGCATGCTGAAATTGCATTTTTGCTCTGTATTTCCTTATTGCAGGGTTTTAACTCCCTCCCTCATACTCCCGTTGCGACACACACACACACACACTTGCACACTGCAGCCTCTGTGTTGGTAAGCAGGGCTCAGTGACGTGTGTCTGGAGGCCCAACGTGAGATCTATAAATAGCATATGAGGAAAAATTTCAGTATTCTTAGCACCAGGAACATTGACTTTGTACAACCTGTTTTTTTTTATATGCACGCACTCATCACACACACACATACACTAGAAACCTCAAATCATTGTCATGTCATATTTTTGTTTTAAATAGTGTTCTGGAATGTGGTGTCAAAACCAAACAATACAATACAAAAGAAAGTTCCAGATCCATAGTCAAAGCAATGAATCAACCCCATATGTACCATATATTGTACTAATATGCCAACAATAACCATGACATCACCTTACGGCCCTGCCTCACTTCTATAATAGTAACACACATTTGCTGTCAACTAGCTGATGTGGTTGCTGATTTCCCAAATCGCATTACATCTGGTTGGTGGGGCTGGATGCAGCCCTAGGGGGGACTCACATATCCAAAAATGCCTCCAATGTGGCAGAAACAAACCGGAATGGCTTTACGATTACATAATTTCAGAAAAAACAACAACATTGGCGTTGGCTTATGCTTCAGAAATAAACAACAGAGGCAGCATCTATTTGTAAAGCATCTTCATCATATTGGCTTTCAGCGCTATCAGCCTGTCCGTTTCTTGGTAAAAGCAGGTGGGCATAATATCTGTATTATTAATTATTGTGCATTAATGTACAGGGGTATGATGCTCTCCTGCATTTCCTAGCAATCTGAGGAATCATCGATGATCAATGTTCCAAAATATTTCACTTCACGTGGTTTCCGTACTCATATTTATTCGCAAGGTTTCAGCACTTTGAATAAATTGGAAAACTGAGAACCTGTATCATCCGATCTGATCTCTGGTGTGTTATAATATAAGCACTACAAGGGGCAAAGAAGACCAGAGTGTCAAGACTGGGATAAGATCAGGCTTGTGACTTGAGACACATCACTTGACAAGTGTCCTGTTGTACAACATTTATAAGGAACACATTACAAGACACCTTTGAGATGAGCTCATCAGATCCCATGAGCAGGCTCAAACAACGGAGCTTTAATAGAGCGGTAAAATCCAACTCAAAACACACAAAGAAACTCTGGATTGTGGTCCACTGTCAGAGTTTTTCTGTCGTTGGTGCATTAGGTTATGTTCCCCGGTGGTCACCTGATACATGCATAAAGAAAAAGCGATCACCTCCAGGAAACAATCCTTATATGTGAAACTTATATGTGACTTCATAAATGGTGTTAAAGCAGTGTGCTGATTCCAGTCTACATTTCCCAATGCTTAATGTTATACACTTAAACATAAAGCCGGATGCAACAGAGGCAAAAAAAAAAATCTCAATCTTTCTATTGGCGTCTTATATCCCACATCTCGACTCCTATCTGACCCCCCCCGATTGACACATCCATGATAAGAGCAATAAAGTCTGCAAGCGTGCAGATTATACTATCTTAAACATCGGTTATATATAGCAGTTAAACCTTGTGTAAAGTGAGCAGTTTTGTAACAGGAGAGAAAGTTTTGAATGGTTCAGTGTGAGTGGGAGCTCGTAGTGAATGGCTTATATAAAGCTTTATTCATACTTGCACCAGCACCACCTGCCTCAGTTTGTGTGCGTAGGAGAGACATAGATAGTGGCGTTATTTATTTGAGTGTGTGTGTGTGTGTGTATGTATGAATGTGTGGGGGACTGGCAAAGACAAGTTGTACAGAGGGCAAGGCGAGGCAAAGTGAGCGGCCTAGACACACACTCACTGCTATGAAAAGTCATTTACCGGAGATGCCTTGAATAACTAGTTGCATAGATCTGCTCCCATAAACACACGGCAAGGGCTGAAAATGGAATTTCATACACACCACACATTTTTAAAATCTGAATATTTCAGTTCTGCGTGAGTGCACAGACTGAAAGTTCATGTTCCACTGAAAGATAAAATATGCATATTGTGTCATGTGAACACCAGGGGAACGACTATAATACATGCTTCCGTTCAAACTGTATTGATGAATTGATGACACATGAGGGGAACCGATCACAAGCAGTAAATAAACGTGTATTTGACAAACAGGAAGGACGGCCAGCTCTAAACTGTTGCATGCATACGACACCACGAAGCTTGAAAACAGAGCACCTTCAGTTTGAAGTTCATACTTGAGCAAAAGATGTGGATGAGAACACGAGTGAGAACACAAAAGACACACAAACACACAGGAGGTATACTGTACATGTAGTTATTAACTATGTGCACATAAATAACAACTGAGTGTATGCAGCATTCATATGTATTTGTTGGGAAATTGTTGGGAAAAGTGTATCCTGCAAAGGCTCTCTATCTTTCTTGGTATGTCTTACACACACAGACACACACACACGCACATGCACACACTAATAATCCCTCTCCTCCAGTTTCTTGCTCAGATATGCAGAAGATGAACCTATCATTTACTTTCAATGAAAGTACTAGATGAGGGTTGGTATCTGGTGTAATCGTATGTGCGTGTGTGTGTGTCTGTATGTCTGTGTGTCTGTGTGTGTGGTGAACAGTTAAATTGGAATACCGAGTTGCTGCATACCACCTGAAAATTTTTTTCTTCTTCCTCTTACACATAAAAAAGCTATAAATACACATCTATTTATGTCCCTAATTCTTTTGCACATAGGCAGCATAATATGTACAATTCTTAATTACAAATCACATGATGATGATGTCATCTAGGTCATGCACATTGAAAATGTGGGTGAACTTTTAATACTTGATATGATATCAAGACTCAGGCAGCAACTGGACAATCTGCATAAAAAAGCACAGAAAAATGGTACAGAAGACATGAAGACAAGAAGAAGGAACAAAGGAGCAAGGACACACATATGGAAACAAGTGCAAAACCAGAGCACAGAATATCAGGATATAAAATCGTGCAGGAACAGGGATATGAAACAAGGATGAGATTAATGTGAAAATAGCAGAATGAAAAGGCAGCGGAGGCAAAATGGATGCAGCCGAGGAGCCGATAGAAAAGAGAACGGAACAGGAACACACGAGAGGGAGGAGATGGATTCAGATGAGGGAAGCGTGCATTTTAAAATGGACAGTTTGTGCAGTATCAGATAACCATACCTCCACTATAGTAACACACACACCCACACACACACACACACCCACACACACGGAGAGAGAGAGACACACACACACACACACACACATACTGGACAAAGTGGAGACTGGGGCGATTAGCCAACAGAGGCGACACACTGATGATACAGTGATCGACACAGTGATTGACACAGTGATTGATACACTG
>OMNV01012443.1:8008-20063 GCA_900303265.1 Brotula barbata
AATAATAATAATAATAATAATAATAATAATAATAATAATAATAATAATAATAATAATAATAATAATAAAATAATAATAATAATAATAATAATAATAATAATTCTTTTTTACTACAGACAGGGAGAAATGTAAGAAGTGTTTTTTTAACTTTTAACTGTTGGATCCGATGGATTCAATGCTGCAGTCACATTTCCATGCATTTGATATGTTATTGTTATTATTATTTTAAAGAATTTTTTCACCATTCCATTTCTCATATCCTCTTTTTTCCATTTGTAAATGTCTACTTCCACGTTAAATAGCACACACGGATCAATAGATCTGAACATCTTCTTGCATCTTGTGAACTGGTCAGTTTACTATTTTATGGTTAATAACACGCCGCTCGCTGAGTTTCTATGTGAGGGAGGTGTTGCTGCTGTGACTCCACCACAGGCCGAAAAACAGGCAGATATTTCATTTTCAGACTGATGTGCATGCAGGAAGAGAGGCGATGCATTGAAATGCTGAGTTCTTCATATTTCACAAGAGTTATCAAAACAATTGAAAAGACAATGTTCTACTTTTCAATATAAAATCTGTACTATTATCATTATAATTGGAGCGATTATTGAACAATTCTGTCCACATCATTCTAAGTATCTGTTCCATATTAGCCCTTCAGCTTTAAGTGAATTACGAGGGAAAATGTTTAGTCAGCTTTGTAACTGTGAGCAGTTGAGTCAAAGTTGAGTGTGTTTGTAGTCCCAATAGGATTGAAACATTACCAAGGGCTTATGTTCATCTGGATAAATGCTCAGAACATTCCACAGCTTTTCCACTTGCACAGGTTGAAGACAGAAATCTGTTGTTTTGTTCTGCTGCCTGAAGAAATAACCACAATGCACTAATAATTTTTCCTGAAGAGAGCTGGATTAATCTGCCAGGTTACGAAATCCGCCGTGCTCACAAACATTCAGTACTCTGCGGCTTAATTGACTCTAAAAATCTCTTTGTGAGGAAGTTAGTAATTAGTTACTTATGGTAAAAAAAAAAAAAGATCCACGGACGATGAAAGAACACAAGAGCTGAAAGCAAAAAACACACAAAGAAGAAACGAGTCTTCATGCACTGTCACTGGCCACAATGTATGTGTTTATAACTCATACTTACTCTGCACAAGTATGTTTATGTAGTTTGGGGAAATTTGGTTCATTCAATGCAAATTTGAAAATTTGAGAAAAAAAGTATGTAGTGATCTTTGTGTAATTTGTAAATTTGTGTAAATAAAGGGTCTGGATTTTAGTGGAATTCAAATAAACACACACACACACACACACACAACATCATATCAAGATATTGATTGATTACACTAGTGTTTTTATTCCATTTTATTCTATTCTATCTTAATTTAAAAACCAATAAAATAAAATAAATGTGTTAAACGTGGTTTTAGATATTCTCCTTTCCACCTTTTAATGGCTTTATAACGGTCCAACCATGTTTTAGGGACTGTGTCACATCGTAACAACAGAATAGACAACATTATCAGTCAGCTGTTCATGAAGTCAAGCGGCGGCAAGGAAGTACTTTATGAAAGCCGCAATTACTTTAAATGACATCCTGGTACTGTGGACGAGCCCCACGTTGGACAAATCCTCTATGGACTCTAAAGGTGTCCAAGTAAAGTGACCTTTTTTACAGAGTGGCCAACAGTTTGCCTTCCTGTGTATTTTCCGTGTGGTTTTTCACCCCAGCGTTGTTCCAGGCCGATCGCTTCCGTGCCAGCAGTCCACAGGAATGATTCCCGTCCTGCCCGGCCTCATCGGGAAGCAGCGAGCACAGCCATGCAGATATTTAATCAAATCTGGCAACGGAACTTTATACTTTGAGTCGAAACTAATGCGGGACGAAAAGAAGCTTCAGGACCGTGCGGTTTGAGGAGGTTTAAATGTAATAAATTCGATTATATAAACAAAGGTTGCATGTGTAAGACTCATTTGAGCTTTTTGTTCTTTTCCTTGGCAGCCATTTTTCTTCCATTATTTACTGTTTTGGACGAGGTACTTTTGTTATTCTAGCTTTTATCAAAACCCCGTTTCCAACCCTCAGCCCTCCACGCGGCTGATTATTTTGATTTTCAGCGGTTCATCCATAATGAACGCGATCGTGTATCCGCCGCATCATTACCGGGACTGTAATAGGTCAAGGAGGAGGTCGGTCAGGTCTGGACGTCTGAGGCCTCCCTGGACACAGACAGTCCACCACGAGGAGCCTTCAGCCACATGGATCGGGGGGTTATCGATGAATCTGAATGATTTTTTTGACTCTCCTGCTCAGATTCCATCTCTTCGTCTCTTTTTTTTTTTTTTTAAAATAGGAAAACACGACACCACCGCTTTGAATCATGGGATTTTTCAACGCGAGCCCACGCGGAGCACAGCTTAACCTTCGTGTCATTCTTCCTAAAAAGCTCCAAAAAGAAGCATCAAAACTGACACATACTTCTCCTTCCTAATCCCTATTAGCTCTCACCTCAGTGCACCCTGAGACCGCTTCAGTCAGACAAACCTAACGGCATTCTGGGAGTTATTTGGTCCAAGTCATTACTGAGCAGATTGCAAAAAGCCCCAACAGTCGTTTAAGAAAAACAACCTCTCTGTTTGGTTTTGTTAGTTAGAGTTTAATCTCTGAGCGCCAGGAAAAACACACTTTCTCCAACTGTTAATCCCTGTTTGTTTAACCCTTTAAGGGCAAATTAACCCCTGTTAGGCCCGGATGGATAGATGAGTACAAAGGAGGAAAAGGCTTGATGCTTTAAGCACATTAGAGCCAAATGCTGCACCAAACTTCAAAGTGTCTCAATATTTGGTTTTTCAGAGAGCATCCCAGAAACCGGTCCGATGCTCCTCGTGGTCTCCGACGGTCACCGGCTTCTTCCCACGCGTGCACGCTGAGGCGTTCGCGGTGAATCACACGAGATAAGTGCAGCAGCTGCCAGCAGGTATAATACACCTACACAGGAAGCGGGTTTGATCCCTCTGGGAATGAAGGAGCACTTCTGATGGATTACAGGCGCAGCACAAACACCCCGGGCTTATGGGCCATCAGATCAATGAGCAAACATCGGTGTTGGCCCCCAGGCGGGGTCCCTGCTCGTCTGCTAATGTCTGTGCCAGGAACCCGGGGTCAAATGTCAACAGATCATCTCAGATAAATAATCATTGGAAAAGAACGAACGGGGAAGAAACAAAATCAAGGTTCAAATGTTCAAAAATCATCATCAAAACGTCTAAACCCCTGATGGATACACGGAGTCTGGATTTAGAAATCTTTGATGTGTCGATTATTTTTAGTCTTCAACTCACCGTAACCCCAAGTCCTGGTCCCCAAACCGAGGAATCGCGTGAGAAAGCGTGGAGTGGAGTGGAGCAGCTACTCCTCCAGGTAGACTGCAGAGTGTACGGCCGACCTCCGAGGTCAAAGCACTTCTGTCATACATTCTTATGGACCGTGTCTTTCAATAAATCATGGAATCAGCTGCAGTCAGGCCTCGTCACCATGGCGACCCAAACAGGGACTCCAATACAACATATCAAGTTCACGTGATGGGAGATTTAACTTCACATGTTTTTGTGTGTATGTATATATGCATGTGTGAGATATGCTGTATATGTGAGTGTGTGTGTATATATAAAAAAAAACAACAACTAAAAAACTAAAATAAGATGACTATCACAGTTATGTTAGGAATCCTTTTGGTTTTTTTTCATTTTGTTGAACGTAAACACGGCTGCTATGTATTTTTCATACCCTTTACTAAAAACAAAACAATTCCACACACAGTCCACATTAAATTGTGTAGGAAAATGTAATTAAATTGTAATCATGATGTCGAGATGTCCAAAAATGTGAATAAATAAAAATAAGAATTTTAAGCGTTAAAAAGAAAACTTTTCTTCTCCATCAGATATTTGAAAACGGTAATAAAAAATATTGTGCATTGAGCATCCTCTCTCTCTCTCTCTCTCTTTGTCCCTGTGGAGTTTTAGAGTTCCATCTCTTAAGATGAATCATAAATGCAGAGGGCAGCGCCATTAAAGATGAAGGAGTCGCTTTAATATTTTTGCCCGGCGGACATGAGGCCTCGTCTTCCGTCTTCTTGTCACGCAAGTCCCCGCTGTCCGAACCCGCCGAGGGGACCGGGATGCGATACTTTCGATTTCAAAGCATTTCGAGTCTTCCCGTTGCTTTGATACTTGGATTCAGTCAATAAAATAAAAATAAATCGTCTTTTCCTACAAAGTGTTCGGCCGTCGGAATCATTACTTACGAGTTTGCTCTGCCCTGATTGGCTGGAGAAAAAATAAAAACAACTGTATAAAATGTAAAAATCGTTTTTGAAAGTAACCTTGGTTTTTGGGAACCAATGTTCTTGATACGCAATCTATTCTATCCTGTTGTCGGAAGAACACAGACGACGCCCATTGTAGACTTATTCAAAAAAAAAAATCATGTTTTTTATAAACTTTATTTTATTGTTGGAAATGGACAAAATTCCACAATTTACCGTGGTAAAAAGTAAACAGTTCAATTCCACTAGAAGGAGGCTTTACGTTTACTGTCAAAAGTAACAAATATTACTAAAATACTTCGAAAAAGTACTTTTATTTTGAAAGGATATACGTTTCCAGAGAGAGCAGCGCTTTGTTACGTGTCGATTGTGTTTATTACTAATTATTAAGTTTACGTAAACTGAAAGAATAACGATAAAAAATAAAGTGATTCCACAATGGTGTAACTAATAAAAATTTGATTTTTTTTATCCTAAATTCTAATTTTTAAGTTGGATTTCCAGGATTACAGAAACTGTTGAATGATGATATCAGGAACAAGAAAAGTACCAGGAAGTTGTTGGTAAATATGTGTAAAACAGTCCACTGTAATCCACGATTCAGTATAAAGTTTTCACGATTCTGGTACTAAAACGCAGCATTGGTAAATGGAATTAATAAAATTTGAATATGATTTAACAATTTTTAAGTGTCAAGTTAATCGTTGCAAGATTCTGCTTAAAAAAAAACAAACAAATACAGACGTTTTCTAAACAAATAATACACATTTGATTGGTATTCCGTGTGTGTGTGTGTGTGTGTGAGTGTGTGTTAATAATTTCGGCGGACTGACATAGAAGAAATTGGCTAATATGGAGAGTTTCAGATGGACTTACACGAGCAGTTTGTTAAAGCCTGCAGCTCTTTTCAAAACTCAACTTCTTATAATCTGCTGCTTGAGTTGGGTGGATGAAAAAACAGAAAAAAAGTTTGTTTGATGTGCTGCTGCAGTTTATCACTTTATAACATCCAAACAGG
The DNA here is from genome assembly GCA_900303265.1 of Brotula barbata. Lineage (NCBI taxonomy): Eukaryota > Metazoa > Chordata > Actinopteri > Ophidiiformes > Ophidiidae > Brotula > Brotula barbata. Next base: position 13,360 of record OMNV01012443.1, read on the forward strand.
GATGATTGTTTTGGTTTGATTTGTTTTATTCGTACCCATAATTCAACACAGCGGTTCACGACCCCAATACGGACGGACAGGAAATAAACCGATCAACGGATACGTTCAATCTAAAATATACACATCATATTTAAAAATTATCCGAAATTAATGGAGTAACGTGAAATATAAAAAAAAAAAAATAAACAGGCATTGTGTGTAAAATGTAAAGTACAGTCTGGAAAATACCGTACAGTATATTCGAACCACAAGCTGCAATTTACAGATCACACGAGCCAGAAGGGGGCAGCAGAGCGCAACTTCCTACCTGAACAACAACATGACGGAGATCAAAAGAAGAAAAACACGGTAAATACACCGACTGCTGCGGACAGTAGATAATTATTTGTAGTGTAATCTTGTATTATATTGTTCATATTAATCAGGGGTTTCCTTCTTTCTTCGTTGGTGAGATTTCTGGACGCGATGAGTTGTCTCGTCTTGTCAGTCTAGTGGTGGACACTGGACAGGGACAGTCTCATGTCGTTTCCTGTCTCCATTTCTAGCCCTTTCTTCATTCTTCAGGTTTACGAGTGTGAAAAATCCACTCTCACAGAGGTATAATTTTATTCAGATGGATTTGATTACTCTAAAACAAGAAGTAAAAAAAAATAAAAACAACAAAATAGTTAAAGTTGCTTCATTAATATGACATTAACCATATTACCGTCACGGCTCACCTGCAATACCTACGCGAACCACCGGTTGAAAACCTCTGATAAAGAGCACACACATTCCTACAGTTTATGATCCTATCACCATCACTAATACTGATAAATAACGAATACTAACAACATTAATACTCACAAAAATATCATAAAAAACACAAAATTTCTCAGTTATCAACAAAAAAGTCATTAACTCTGATTTTGTTTTTGCAGATCTCTTTTTCTGCTGGTTAAACATAATTTAAGACGTTGTGATTTCATGTCAGATAATGCATACGCATATCAGATGCACACAGACACAAGTTGAGATCATTATAAAAATGTTTTCACCATCCATCAAAGACGATGCTGCTGTAAAGGGAATCACGCCTTGATTTGCCTGTAATACCAACGAATGGACACTAGATGTCAGTGTTATACAGAAATGATTCACAGGCTGCGCGATCGCTTACTGATGACTGTAATTAACTTATTATCTCCAAATGTACACAAGTACAGCAGTAAAGTAAGTATACTTCATTACACACCGCCTTGATATTAAAATGTACTAATGTGAAGCTGTTGAAATATTCTTTACATGCTGCATTCCACATCATTCCATGTTTTAGTACTGGAGGGATTATCTGTGTACATATCATGCTGAAAAGCTAAAAAGGCTCACTTCAATCAAAGTCAATGTTCATCAACATTAACGAATGCTTAATCTGTTACAAAGAGATGAATTTCATTGCCCAACATTATTTCATCGTGTAGTTAAAAGGAAGATAGACTCACATGCACATGCGTCATCACGTTTTTTTGTAATGTGTTGAAGGATAAAGAAAAACTCTCCGATCCACTGTATTAAATGTGTTTATAATGAATATAACCCCACATACCAGGTATTCATCCGACAATATCAACGACCTGATACTGTGTCTCAGTTTGTTCGATTTAGCATCAAATAATGAAACTTTTGTATAACAAAAATCCATTAAACTAAGAGACAAAGCAAACTAAGAGACGAGGCAAGGTCCTTCATCTAAAAATGGAAACACTCTCAAACATTCAGATCAGATTTAATGATTATATTCTCTTCTGCGCTGGAGCAGTGATTCACAAACTGGTATGTCGGATGGATTCATCATTTTTGTGTGCACTGCACGTGTACAAACTACACACACACACACATCAACACCAATAAGACAGCTTCTGTATGCTGGTAAGAGCATTAGACATATACTGTAATTACATAATTCATGGTATATTTCTTTTAATTCAAGATAATGTTTTCTGGTAAAACAAGTTTTTCATTGTTTACAGTTTATAAATGATACAAAAACATTGGCAATTGAAATCATGTCTGGAGGATGAACTACAAAAGTTAGTCGTGATTGATCATTGAAGTGCACGATGGGAAAGTATCAGGCAGATTCCCCACATAGACCTTGACTTGCTAAATTATTTACCAATGTCTTCTGAACCTGCTCCCACTCTCTGCGTGCTTGTATGTGTGTGTGTGAGTGTGTGTGTGTGTGTGACCATTATATTATGCATGAGGTAAAGAACCCAAGAAATACATGAGGCTTCTTGAAGGACAATAACAGATGGATAAACCTAAACGAAACGCCTGGAAAGGTGAGCGTCAAAGACAGCAGGCATCAAAATCTTTGGCAAACTCATCCCTGTCTCCAAAGAAGTACCAGTCCCTGTCATCCATCATTTTCAACGTCCACCACCCTCCTTGTGGTGACCTTTTGGAGAGAGTTTTTGACAGAGCTGAGGTACACAAATAACGGAGGCCTGAAGCCTGACGTCAAAATGAACTGATGGACAGGTCAATAATCTTCAATCGATCAACTAAAACGGTTGATTTGATGATTGTTACTGTGGCAGTTAGCTCCTGTTATAAATTCCGACGGTCACTTTATTCACAGCGCAACCACCTGATGACATCGACGATAACAGAGATGATACGTTATCACCAACAGCCGCATCGATCAGCGTGAAGAAGACACTTCGTTCTAAGAGAGGGAGCGATGAATCAGAGGAACACTTGTTCAATCAGTGGTTGACAATCAATACGAATCACCCAGAAAGAAAACATCAACATCAAATAATGAGAGACGTACGGTGTAACACAGTAACTACGACTCTTTAGTGTGGTGTCTAATGCATCAGAGTGAGATGATGGCGACGTTTCATCAGTGTTGACACCGCTCAGCCTCTCAGCAGGCCGTTGAGCCACTCCACATGTAATACAATCGCTGCTCTTTCCTCCTCCGTTCACGGCCCTTGTCAGTTTTGACGGGGATCATGCCATCGTGACGCTCTCCAGTTTGCTGGAGTTTCTGCCAGAGAGGTTTTGAAGGAGCAAATGTAATTTCAGTCATTACAAATTGTTGCCATTCAAGGCTACAGTTAACGGACATTTCTTTGTTTCGGACCTGAATAGCAGATTTTACGTGATGACAGATTATACTCTGCATACAGTATGTGATCACATATTATTATATATATATTTTATCCATCCGTTCAATGACTTTACCTAAAATACTACAATCTATGTGCAGTTTTCTTTCCCTTCTTCTCCCAAGTTTATGCTCAACTATTGCAGGTTTAACCAACATATCCATCTACAGTATGTATGGATCGTTTGATATTTGAACTTCAGATGCCCTGCACACACACACACACACACACACACACACGCGTGTTGGCTGCCACCAGTGTAGTAACAATGACAAACCATAAAAATGTCCAAATTTCTTCGAGTATTTTCAGTTGTCCTCCCTGTTACCGTTTCTTTTGCCTTTGTAAGAGAAGTAAGATGCCTCCACACTGCCCCCTAGAGGGAACAGTATGTAGTTCTCCACATGGTCTTAAAGCATGTATGTGAGTGTATGAGTAACAGACTGTAGACGTAGCCTAAATCTACATAAACTCCCGGACAAATGCATCGTAACATCGCCTCTCATTGATAAGCATGTGCATCTTTTGCTGTATATTTCCTCTGTGGTTTATATTTCTTGTGTTTTGTGTTGTTGTTGTTGTTGTCGGTTCACCTCCATTGCTAACTGTCGAGCTGCTGAGCCCGTCCGTCTGTTGCCCTGTTGTTGGATATTCTGGGTTACTTTTAATGGCTCTCTGCTTACATAATCACACCACACGTCCACGAGCTTCCTTTGCTGATAAACATAGCTTTGTAGCTCGTGATTAAGGGACTCATTTGTCTCCTCCGCTCCGCCTGCTAGGTTTCACCCTTCCGAGTAATTAAGGAGCTGTGGGGACACTGAACGCTGACTGTCCTCGGGGCTTTTCACTCTTACTTTCATCCATTCATTAACAACTTCTCCAATGACTTCCATATGTATAATCGCGCTCAGCGACGTCTTGCTTTCTTCACGGGAAAACGCATAAATTGTAATTGCCGTCCGAAAACCGCGTTGTAAATGCCGTTCGTTCCACTCGAGAGACGCAACCGCACGTGTCCACGGGGCCGAGGACGCACGCTCGGCCTTTTTGTCCTAACTGAGACAGATCAATGATGCCAACGTAAAAATGCAAGTCAACAAAACACTCCAGCTTTTACGGCCCTGCAGATTAAATGCAGCTGTGTCTAATTGCCACCAAGACTGCAGCGCCACGTAAGAGAATGTCTCAAGAACAGAAACACGCTCCACGATGACGGCGGCGTTCTCGGTCAGATTTTGCTGGTTTGGTGTTGGAGCTGTGATGAAAGGACAGGATCGGGCCCATTCTTCAACGATGAGTCACAACTTTTGTAATTTTGCAGTTATTTTTGTACGGCTCTCCCACTTCGAAGAGACAATATGCTGCCCACGTGCTGACATCATCCTCACTCCTGGCAGATTGTTTGAATTTGTATCTCCTGGTGCTTTTGTATCGGCTGCTCGTGTTCACATCTGGGCGCTGACACACATCTCAAAATAATGACGCCGCTTCGGGAGCGCTCTCGTCGTGGGCCTCATTTGTAACCATTGTCTACCAGCTTTGAAACTGCGAACGTTCGGATTTCTAAAAGCAAAGTTGACGTGAGCACGTGGGAGCCGGTGCAGACGCGGACCGGCACGTACGCATATTTTGGATGGGGAGGCAGTAAAACAAAGCCAGACGTCAAAAAGATTCCTCTCACCAAGTGGTTTCACCCTGTAAAATCCACCATTCAAACCAGACACGCTATCAGAATCAGAATCACAAAGACCTCATTGACCCACGAGGGGAAATCAGGTATCACTGCTGTAGCTAAGGTATGGAAACACACCAGTCAGATACTACCAGTGGTGGGCCGTCAGGGCCAGCAAGTCCTTCTCTGCTGGCCTAAACACGATCAGAAGCACTGACCTACATTTACAACCTAAATTCTACTATTTGTTCCATGAAATTGTATTCATTTATTCCATCAGTCTGTTCTCTTCATTTCGTAGCGTTTCTCTTCCTGCCTCTTCCTTCCAGTCTGTGTATGTGGATGTTAGATCTTTGGTCCAATCAGATTTCAGCCTCTCTGTGTTGCCATGTCAATCTAATCTGCCTTCAGAATCAGTAGTCCTGGTCCATGGAACTTCAACTAGATTATCAATGGGACTGTTTCTTTAACCAATCAGATTTCTAATCCTCCTCCCTGGTCCATCTATCTGGACCACAGTAACATCAGCATGTTTCCGTCCTCTGATTGGTCGGTCAGAGCAAAACTCTTACAGCCAAGTTCGACTAGTAAAACACGTCTGTAGCGATCTGAACACATTAATACATTCGAGTCAGAATTTTTTACACCCACAATGGCAGACGGAGGAGGAGAAATGGACTTGGTCTGGACATACTGTGCGCGTCTCGGGTGCTCCGAGCGCACGGAGACATTCGCGGACACTACCAGCAACTCCACAAATGAGTTCTGGACAACATTCTTTGCCAGATACAGAGTAGATTTCAAGATCACGAACAATTCATGTTTCTCTCCCTCCTCGACCTCCAGCAGTTTCACTGAAACTGCCTCGTTATATTGCGTTTTTGTTTAGTATTGATGGTTTCTATAATTGCGACGTGATAGTGGTGGTATTAAGAGGTGGATTAAGGCCAGTAAGTCCCCACTGAAGGCCCAGGTACCAAATGCACGGCCCGCCACTGAGTTTGAGTAGATTAATGTCCATAATACAGAAAAAAGATGATGAGGAGCACATTGAACATATGTTTTTGTTTGTTCCAACATAATCCACCATAACACGTTCCCACTGTAATATAAGTCATTGATGATGAACGTGTGGTGTCACAGTTCACCATTCAATGTATCAACAATGTTTAAAGAAAAATGAATGGGACAACATCACAGGAGACGGAATACTTTATCCAACAGATGGAATTTTTGATGATTCTTTTATTGTATATATGTTACATTACCGTTCATAATGTCAAAATTAAAGCAATTCAAAGAAGGTTTACTCACCAGTTTAACGTCCAGCAGCATCGAACATGGAAATGTAGTTGATTATTTCAAGTCTTTACAGAAAAACCTTTCAAGACTGAGACACTCGGACGTCTGCGAGCAAATGATTCAAACAGCCACCGACGGTGCTGCTGTTGCTTAATGATCTCCTATTTTAATATACAAACTAGGAGTTACGCAAGAGTCACGTTGTTGTTGTTCACACACAGGAAATAAACAAATGTGAAGGTCAGTCCCAACATATGTCCCAACATATGTCTTCAAACTGGCCTGTACATAAACGAGAGGTCTAAAATCAGACAAACACGTCCATACAGACAGATCCTTTATTTTAATTCAGGTCTTTGAATGATTCATCGACGTACAAATGTTATCTTACCAGTCTGTGATATTAGTATTAAAGTTTCTATCAAAGAGTTCAAAGAGATGCCTGTTAATTCTTTTAGGACATTGGTATTTTTTGTAGTTTTGACCCTTTTACATTATGCTGCTACTTTTTTCTCCTCTGTACTGCTGTGTTGACTGAATTTCTCCCGAGGGGGTTCGATAAAGATACA
>OMNV01012445.1:0-12326 GCA_900303265.1 Brotula barbata
GTTGCTACAACATCTGCGAAGCAGGTGATAGAGGAACAGTGGGGACTGAGTTCTCAGTTGGAATCATAAACACTTCCTGCTGTCATTCTGCGTCTGTGCTTCATCTTCTCCAAATGACCTTCAACGTACACATGCGTATAGAAGGGCAGACACATGCAGTGATGTGATGGTATGAGCTCAGAGTCACGTCAATGCAGCAAAGGTTATTATACAGGAATAGATATGTTGTACGTGTTTATTTTGGCTTAGCCTGATTTATTATCAAGTATTAAATGATACAGTATCTAGAACCTGTGCAAGCGAGGTAAAGTAAAAAAAAAAGCAAGAAAACGATGAACTGCCAAAATTCACCAAAGAAACAAGAGAGAAACATCGCAACTGATAGGGAGAATAAAGTAGTAAAGTGGTATTTTGAACTACAAAAGCATAAGCTTTGAAAGGAGATGTAGAGATTGTGGAAGTGAGAGGCCATGTTTTACCTCAAAGGGAACATACACAGTGCCTTCAGACAGTATTAAACACTCATGTAAATATGCTGCTTCAGTATTGTATATTTAATAAATTTGCACAGATTGCTAAAATTCTTTGCGTTGTCATTATGGGGCATTGTGTGTACATTTATGAGAAAAAATGCTATTACATCACAAAATGTGATTTTTGTAGTTCATATAATGTAGTGTAATACAGGAAGTAATTTGTGTTTGATCATGCTGGACCTTTACAAGTACATCAAATTCTACTTTTGACTCTAGTTTGATCCTAATGTGCTTGAGGTAATTAATACATTTTTTTGGATCCTAGGCGGTCAGTACTCGCCAGTTTCTGTGGTGTGGACCTGAGTTGTTTGATTTAGACACACTTTTGACTTTGTTTGGACGTGAGACGTAGTTTTGACTTGTTCAAATTTGCTACCATTCCCAAGTTAACCACAAAATACATTATGGGGGGTCTTGCTGTATTTCATTCTTGCACTAATTTCATTACAGCGCAGATAGATTAGATTAGATTAGATTAGATAGATACTTTATTCATCCCGAGGGAAATTCGCATCTTCCAGCAGTATCCACAAATTCAACATACAGAATAAAGTTCAAATACACAATAAAAGACATCAGAAAAGGACATTGGAACAGGCAAGCAGTAAGAACTACTGATAACTATACTAATAACTAATAATAAATAAAAAGTGGTTAAATACTGTCCGAATTGTGCAAAAGTACTGTCCATATAATATACTGTTCAGATAAGGCCTGAACTCTTGGAATTTTAGGAGTTGTGAGTTGGCTTGAAGTTGTCCTTAACTTGTGACTTGCCTGTCTTGACTGTGGACTTGTGTTGGACTCTAAAAAAAAAGAAGACTTCAAGTTCAGGGTGACTTCGAAACTAAATGACAACAGACTCAACCAGGAGGAAAATCTACTTTTATGTCTGATGGGTTGTCTGTTTTTGTCTGTTTTAGGTTTTATCAGTTCCAGTGCTCAGTATGTACAAAGGGACCAGAGACCATCCAGAGACTACCAATGACCTGGTGATGTTAACGCCTTTACATCCTAGTTACAACGTTACAACACTGTTTACAACTTTTTCAAGGGAGGAGAAGATGAATTATTTAACAGTACAGGTTGTAACGTTGAACACCAGGAGCTAATAATGTTTTCATGTTCATCTTCACACACATTTCATTAGCAGGTTTCATTTTAAGTACATGTAAATCTCTACTTTGGCACAAATCTCATTTCTGCTGCACAGCTCAGTATGATACAGAAAGTAATTTATTTTTAAGCTGTTTTTATTGTCTAATTTCTGTCATTTTTTACGCATGCAGGGTGGATTTGGCTCATTTGGTTCTGTACCATCTCTCCTTGTGCTGCAAGAGGAAATACTTTGATTTTGACCATGAAATCCTGTCCTTCACCAATGAGAATTGGGACTCGTTGCTCCTAGGCGCGGTACTGATATTTCCCCATTTAAGCATCATGATGAAATGATGTGAAATGCTGCCAGTCATTTTGCATGCAAGACTTAAAGCCTATCAACTGCCCATTAAAGTGAAATTTAAAGTGAAAAAGTTGAACCTCTCTCAATTAGATTAAAGAGAAACATTACTCATTCATATTTGTATTTTCCTGTGGTTGATGAAAGTCCGGCCAGCGTTAGTGAAGCTGAAAAAGACTCTTACAAAGTTGTGATAACATCTAAAGTTGCTCCAGAGAGAATGATCAAGGGAAGAAACAACTAGAGGTGACAATGACAATGTTGAAATGCACTCAGTAATCTGAATATTTGCCCTTATCTGACTAAGACGTTTACATGCCTGAACTAGATGGTCGCTCATCAGCGCGCAAACCTCCACCTAGGCCCAAAAGTCCTCTAATTATGGATCAATCTCTCAGAGATTGTTCAGACCTGGTATTAAATTCCAATCTGAGGTATCTGATCTCAGATAAGTACAAGTCTGAACGCATCAATGTGTCCTTAATGCGTACTGAGATTGCATGGCTCAGTTCACATTTGGCGGTGGCATGAAGAAGGATACTTGTGTGTCTGAACACGACGTGTCCTCAGGAAACATTGAAGGACCGCATACTCAACGGACGCACACAGCATAAGGAGAAGTACGTACTCGTTCACACACCAGTGGCATCAACAGGAGCCACGTTGTATTTCTCGATCTCACCAACAACAGCAGAGAAAGAGTAAGAAAGACTTACGACTTGGGTTAAATTACACTTATTGACGTTTTACTCTACTCAAAACTTTTATTGCATTTACTGTAACATAACGTGAAGAGTGTAGTTGTGGAGCGACAGGCCAACACTCACACACACACACACACACACACACACAGAAGGAGCTGTGTGTGTGTTGGGGTGAAACAGAGGAGAGACACCCCACAAAACACAGCACAGACAATGTTTATTTATATTATTTACTTAATTTATGTGCACTCCTCTCATTTCTGCGCAGTGTGAGACTGTGCTGTGTTTTGCTGTCATTTATGGTTGGGATCTCCACTTTTCTGTTTCACCGCTCCACACACAGACACACACGAAGCTCAGCAGACGCTGATTACAACAGAAACTGGATGGCTCAGATCGAAACCGAGCAATATTTGAGGACATGTCTAAAAAAAATGGAGGGGCATGGTTACAGTGGGACAGGGCTGCAATGCCACTGTAAAATAAAACACCTCAAGACTGCCTGCAGAAAAGCCATGCTTACTTGCATATAGAGCGTTGAAATAGCAGTGCAATCCAATAGCAGGATCGTTCCTGGAGACACACTTTTGTGCCGGGTGTGGACAGATGTAGGTGTAGCTGGTCACTTTAGATTGGTTGTTAAAACCAGGTCTGAACAGGATCAACTACAACAAACCTTCCTCGCTGACAAACCAACAAACCTTTGACGCTGGCACTGGTTCCAAAGTTACTGACAAAATGTAACTGTTTTTTTTAATTCTTGCTAGAGCCACCGTCGGGTCGATTGATTGATTATTTGTATAAGAAGTGAGTGCGTGTGTCCACCATGTTTGGTTACAGTAGACTCATTCATTCATGGATATAGAAGAATGAGCTGCACTCATTCAACTTTGTCAATTATAGCAAAAAGATGTATGTTAGTAGACAGACCTAAGGAATCCAGGAGAGAAGAAAATTTGATTGTATGCTACATTGCAAAAGTTAGCAGCCAAAATGTAAAGGTAATATAACATAGATAGAAAAAAAACTCTGAATTAGTTGCATGAGCCTGTAAGGATAGACCAAAATAATTCAAGAATTCAAAGCTATAGGCCATAACGTAAAAAACTAGTAAGTACAGTGCCACTAGTAGGAACCATTGTACCATACATTTATGAATTGTTCCCTGGATTAAGTCCAATCTGCTCACAAACCTTCATGAAAATTTGTTGAAACGTAATGAGTAAACCTGCTGATGGGCAGACAGGTTGATGGCTAGAAGGACAAAGCAACACCAGTAATGACAGGATAAACAAGAATCAAAATGACTTGTAAACGTACTCATCATGTGTCTGAGTTCACGTCTTGTCAAGGCTTCAGCAAGTTGTTTTTGATATCAAGATTATATCTGCTGCTGAATTACTTTAGGCATTAAGGCTTCCTGTCAGTTGGCCGTCCGCTGTGTAAACACACTTTGATTCTCATCCCTGTCTGAACTGCAGCTCTCTGACACACCGAGGCAAGACCGCTGTCACAATCTCCTTAATGCGCTGAACTCCCACAAGGACAGGTAAGTCACCGCATATGATGAGAAGAATAAACACCCATCACACATGACTGGATTGATGAATAGCACCCCATGAATAGAGGGGCACCTCTTAGTGCTCCACCATTTGTAATGCCAGACATAAATAAGCGAAATGAGTGTGTGACTTTGAATAAAGAAGCATTAAAGTGTAAGAACTAATCAGACAGAATTGAACGCATTTTGGTGCAGATGTTTCTCATTTGTCCTGTGTGGTGCGGTAAACACCCCTTATATCCTATTAGTAAAGTGCACAGGTCTGTGGTGTGTAATCACAGTAACCACGCTGGAGTTATAATTGGTTTTCTGTGGATTTTCAGTGAATTTAGTGGGAAACCCGAGCAGTTGCAATATTTCTGGAGGCACAGTCTGCCTCAATTATCGATAGTTAATTACACATTCGCTACCTTTGGAATGTTCCTCACAGTATACTTTTTAATCAGGAGACTTACACGCTGCCTTATATCAGCACCAAACAGGAATAATGAAAAAGAGGCTCACTAATTCTAATGTACAAGCTGCTTCTGGAGCTACAATTACAGCAACAGGTACAAATGCCAAATTGTTTCTATGCCTTAAGAACATGTAAACAGTCATTTGAATATTTGGGACATGTTTTAGGCCTCAATTTCAATTCAATTCAGAAATCTGACAGTCTAGTGTAGTAAGAAAACATAACAAACAGGAATATTAAAGGTGCGAGACACATTAAAGACTTGAAATAAGTGTTAAAAGCCTTTTCAAATAAAAAATGTTTTTAATCTGGACTTCAAAATCTCGAGACTCAAATAGTAGTGATCATTGCAGCTCACACTGAAGCTGCAGCTAATATGGTTATGTCATAAATCATAACAGATGCCTCAGAAAGCAATAACTTCTGCAATTATATCTGTCTCATTATCACCTATTGTGGCATGGTGTTTATCTCCACACCTTTGTCTGTTGCATGTTGTGTTTGGTCTGAACTGCAACAGCAGGTGTAAAAGATAAGTGGAACATAAAAGAGAACATCAGAAAAATAGGACAGGATGCTTATGGCTGGGAAGGATTGTTGGAATTTTTATACAATGCCACAAACTTTTCAGTCAGCCTTGATTTTTCACACCCTGTGCCACATATGGTCCAATTTTAAAAAATAAAGTTAATTAAAGGTTTTTACTCCCTGCAGTCATATGAAGCACTGCACAAAAACGTAACATTCCTAGCTAGGATCTTTTAACATTTCTCCTGGTATAACATGTTATTTTAACTGTTTACAGTTAGAGTGAATTCATCTGTGTGAATTGGAGCCGCTTCTTTGTTTTATTTTGTAGTGTAAATAAGATCATTTCTAATAATTCAACCTGTGCCCTTGCCTCTACAAACTCTTGAGCACAAGTTCTAGCTGTCATACTAACTGAAGAGGATTGGACTTATATACTGTATGTATAAAAATTAACAATGAAGATGGAACCTATTCGCAAAATCTTTGCTTCTGTATCATAATTGTTTTTCTCTGTGGGAGAAAATATGCCAGACTGTCCAAGAAATAATTAAAGTAACATTTTCTCAAGTTCGGTCAGTTCTGTTTTTACTCTGGAGAGAGATGCTATGTTCTTATTTCGCCGACAAATATATTTCTGAGTGAATCTCCAACTGCAGCCAACCTTTAAATATCCATATTGATAAAATCACAGTTTTTACCTTTGGAAAAGTAACTTTATGATTAATGCTCCAAAAAAAAAACTACCGTTACAGAGTTATTTTATATAATCAAGTCATTTTCCTTAATATATGTAGATATCTACAGTATGTGAATTAATTGTGTGTGTATGTATGTGAATTTATTTTCTGCATGCACATACAGGTGTTTGTTTGTTGTGTTTGTCTTGTTCACTGTTGGCTCCCGGAATTAAATAAATGTATATAAAAGAAAGAGAGAAAGTCACAATACAGTCAGTTAAAAAAATATAAAATCATAGACAGGCACAAAAACCTGCCCTGTGTGATAAATGTCTTTTCTTTTCATGTCATGCAGGTTTGTCTCTGGAAAGGAAATCAAGAAGAAGAAATGTCTTTTTGGTCTCCAGGTTCGAGCCCCGCCCCCTCTTACGTCTGACTCATCGCCCCTCATCACTGATCCACCTATCAGCATCACACACCGGAGAAGGTCAGAGTAAGGACAACGTCTCTTTTTTTAAATATTATCTCAATCCGATGCTGGAATTCCCACAGGCAGGCACACAGTCATTACGCATGAACAATTAACTCAGGAATCAAAGGACGAACAAATATATCAGCGTCTCAAATTCGTCTGTGTGTTCTCGCATGTTCAGATATGAGTGTGCGTGTGTGCTGTGTGTGCACATGCAAATGCACGTCCTTCTGTCTGCAGGGGGGTTAATAGATACATTTTTCATTAAAATCATTTACATTTTTTTACATTTAACTGTGCTGCTATTCACAGTGGCAGACAAAAATGATTTGCAGGGAAGGACATTTAAAGGGGACGTGCCCTTCAGTTTTCCATTTGATCAGTTTCATTTAGGGCTCTGTTTTGAAACCCTTGCAGTGGTCAAAAACACTTTGATTCCTCTCACTCCTTGTCTCGCTGCAGCTCTGTTGTGCACACCGGTTGAATAGAATCTTTCTCTACCGTTCTATTAAGTCTCCTCTGTCAAAGTCCTCTTTTTTTCCCACCGGTATTCTGACATGAAGGAGGGTTGAGACAAACGTTGAGGTGAAACAAACAAGCCCGATGCAAGAATAAACAAGGAATTTAGAGATAATAAAGCAGAAAACAAAAACCGGACTGGAAGCTCGTATTTTAACAAAGAAGGATGACATGCAAAAAAAAATATGTAAAATGTTTAAAAATGAAAGGGCTCCTGTAAACTATAAACACTTCTCACATAAGACATTCGACAACCCAGACATCATGATTTTTGCCTTTGGGAAAAAAACATTTGGGAGCTGAAAAATCGAGTTAACATTGCACGGTGTACCCCCACCCAGAGGGACTGTGCTCAAAAAAGGGAGCCTAGAACGACAACTATAACCAGTAAAGACGACCAGTCACGGGTAAATGTCAAAAATGAGTGGGTGCTCATTTTTCTGACTTGAGATACTTCAGATGTTTAGCTTTCTGAGAAGAACAATGAGAAAATCTTCACTTTTGATTTTTATTTCCTCTTGACACGTTGTTTTTGTCTGTTATACTGTATAGTGGGGTTCAGGTGCTGAAATAATTGAGAGCTGAGATTGTGTTGTATCAAACAGCACATAGCTCTTGATCATAGTGTAATATGTGTCTACTTTCCACTCACAAATGGAAACCATACCCAGACCAACACCTTTAGGCCATGTCTGTGAAATGTATTCATGTTGAAGTAATTCATGCATATGTTCATATCTGCTCACATGGATTGTAATAATAGCAATGTTGTTAACATTGTTGTCATCCAACAGTTTCTTATTGTGGAGTGTAATGGACTTTGTAGCCTCTAGGGGGTGACTGTTGGTCTTATTACCACCATCAAGACAAGAAAAGAGCTCCCAGTGCAGAAAACAGATTATGTCTGTGTGTGTGTGTGTGTGTGTGTGTGTGTGTGTGTGAGAGAGAGTGTGTGTGTGTGTGTGATTTCCCTTTCATGCTTGCCAACCGTCCTGCTGATGATGAATGATATATTTCTAATTTGGTATTGCTGTATGAATTTGCGAAACAGGAAAATCCCATCGCAGCACTTCAGTACATCAGCTCGCTGCATCGTGTCGTATTTTACGCCTCTCAGCGGGCTTCTTCACGCACACACAAGGACTCTCTGTTCATGCTTATATTTATTTATGTGTTTTTATTCACTTCAGCCCACTGTCACTACCCTGTCAGAGGAGAGCGGGTGGGCCAGAGTCTCGTAAATCAAAGCGCCGCATCATGGAGACACAGGTCAGTGCCTCTGCCTCAGCCCCCACCAAACCCTGTGCTTTGTCTCTTTTTTTGTTTGTTTTTATGCAGCCAGGTAAACAGTTCTCTCCTACCCAAATAAGCTGTCATTCACACGTTGTGATGAAGGCTCATTTGGCAGTCCAGATCTGTCTGTGTATCCTCGAACACTCATAGTGCAGCTCAGTGCCTCGCTCTTGTTTGTAGCTCTTGTTTGCCGCACATTCAAAGCGTGGCGTGTTAGAGACGTGTTTCTTTCAACGCGTATCATTCAAGCACTCGTGATCAGATAATCATCAAACCCGACTCCCAGGGGCTCACGCTGAAGCAGCCAGGCTGCTATTTTTATATTCTTAACCATCCTTAACAATGAACGTGCATTGTACTCCTACACCGTCTGATTCACATATGTGCGCATGCAGTAATTTTGTAAAAATACACTTCACAGAGCTACTCATTTTCACTCCGGTGCACGCCACTCTCTCTCTCTGCCCCTCTTGTTCTCTTTCGGAGGGGGCAGGGAAAGTGAGATTGGAAGGAATGCTGAATTACACAGCCTGGGATTGCGTCCAAGTGCACTTTGCAGTCGATTACAGTTTGGCCAGGTGGCGCTGGAACCTTGACAGTGCAGCATTGACAGAGCACATCCATTTAAAGGCACAGACTAAGGCCAGCGCATAATAATCTGCCATCCTAGTAATAATGCTGGGAGAAGAAATAATAATGGACCCCCCTCCCCACCTTAGGTGATAACTCCAATGGATCTTAATGATGTTTTTGCTTGTTATGGGCCGTGAGCTGATAAGTTCGCTTACCAGCCAGTTCTGTATGGTGATGATATGGAGGTGATATCAGGAGGACATCATACTGATGTGCCTGATGATCCATGGGATGGGATGGAGCTTCCATTGACATACAGTGCATCATTTGCAGCACGAAGATCATGTAGAACTTAAAACGCGTTTCAAACTCTTACATGCCAACATAGAATATTACATGAACTCTAAAATCCAGAAACTAAATCATCATAAGGTTTATGTATTAGAGCATGAACATATATTGTAGTTTATCCATCATAATCCAACAACGCGAGCTGCACAGTACTTGTGAAAATATTTCTTCCTCTTTTTCTTTATTACTATAACTTTTCTTCACTTGTGTATTACTTGATTGTATTACAAGTCTGTTTTATAGATACATCTGTTATAACGCGTATGTTATTGTAGTAATGTGTATGTGTATACTGTGTGTATGTGTGTTGGACTGAACTGCACTCAACTCCCGTAATGTGGCACGTGTTCGTCAAAATAAGCCCCGATTCTGATTCAGATTGTGTAAAAGCTGCATGCAGTGGAAAGTGCTGAACGTTCCATATGCAGATTGAACTTCATGCATGACTGAGCGCTGAAGTATCAGTGCTTTATCGGCTCCTGCGATGATGTTGGCTGATCCGTGCGTTTCTCCTGTGCCCAGGCTTGTCCACCCCCAGTTGCTGCCAACCCCATTGAGCTGCTGCCATGTTGCCATGGCTACATGGGAGGGGCCAGCCTGTACAACCCCAGGAAAGACGAGGAGCTTAATTTGAGGTGAGGGGTGTTCTACTGTGCGTTTGTTTTGTTATTAGTAAGCTTGAAAAAATTAATAGCTTGTCGCGCGCTGACAGCTCTGAAGCACTTTTGTAACAGTGCCTTTTTTTGCGTCCCCTTGCAGCTCTCCTCCCAAGCGGATGTTTGCCCTGTACCACACCACTTATAATGGAAGCAACGGACTCTCCAGGACTCTTCAGCAGTACAACAGGTTTTGCTCAATTAAGCAGTTTGAGACTAAGGCGCCATTTCAAACTCGCTGAACTCATAGACTGAACAGCATAAAACCCCATAAAATACTCACCTGCCTCCTTGTGTGTCGTATGAACACAATTTATCCTGAGGCTTCAAGTCCGTATTGTCACACTAGCGACTCCTATGGGTCAGACAGTGCACCTGCATAAAGGAGGGCAGGATCTGGGCGTACGGGGGTGAGCCTGCACATTTTACACCTTAAAGGAAAAACCTGACTCTCATAGGATAAAAAATGATCACCGATCACATGTCACAGAGGGAGCATGCTATCTGTAACCCACCAACCCCTCACAGACATCAGTGGACCAAGCAGTGACAAGGACTGCATGGAACTGGCCGTAAATTTCAGAAGAGAATTTTGAAAATCCTATTCACTTATTCAACTATGATTTGCTTTTCCTGTATTATCCTTTAATTTGTAGGTTAATCTACTTAAGGATGTAATCAAACCTGTGCCATGGCTGTCTGGTGTGTGCCAGATAGTACACACATACACACACACACACACACACATAGAGACACATAGGCATTTAAGCCTATTTGGGGTAGAAATTGTGAAACTGTGAGAAAAGATCACTAAATGTAAACAGATTACAATAACACAAATAGAGTTTGACATTTGACAACCCAGTTAGAACTTGACACGACCGTCCTAATCCCTTGGATTTGGTTCTGGTTCAACACTATTAAATTACGGCGTCATGGCGGCTTACCTGACAGAGCACATGCCACATACTGCAGGAACACAGGTTTGATTCCGACCTGTGCGCTTTGCTGCATGTCAATCCCCTCGTCTGTCCCGTCCTTCCTCTCTATCTCTTTCTTATCATAATAAAACAGAAATGCCATAGAAATCATCTTTAAAAGACTGAAATTTCATGGCTGCTTCGAGCTTTAAACACAATGCTCAATGGTTTCAAAAATGTCATTGTGTTTTTTTTTTAAACTACACACCTGCAGTTTGGGCACAAGATGAAGCAGCCTCTCTCATTTAACTGCTGATTGCCAGACGTGCTAATGATGCGACTCAGCCTCACATGGCCCGTATCTGGAGAGATGTTTGTAATTATGATTGAGAGACTTCATAAGGAAGTAGATGAGGGGGGCGGTGTCTGTCTGCTGTGTGTCAACTTTGATGATGACAAAATTAAGAGACAGCACCATAAACAGCTATTTTAGGGTGCGGGTGCCTGTCAAAAAACTGTTTCCATTTGGAAGAATCCCATAGAGGAAAAATCAAACGCTGCAATAACAGGCTGAAATTTTTATGTGTGAATTGTCCAATTATAATTAAAGAGCCTAAACAGAAAATGGAACCCACTGAGCCCTGTAGGTCAGTGGGTTAAAGCACAGACTACTACTGCATGTCTGTCTGCCAATCCTATCAGAATAAAGTAGAAATGTCATTAAAAAACAAAAAACCTACCCAAAGTTATTCCTGAATTTCTGAGTGACATTGTGGCTAGACAAAAATAATCATTCCACCATGTTTGTGCTGAATAACTACACAATTAAGGCATGGATACCAAATTTTCAAAAAGGTTGCATGTCCCTTTCTAAGGTTACATGTAATCATTTTTAGAGGGACACATTTTTTCTTCATTTTTATAGATTGTTTTGGTTATTGGCCATTCATCACTTTGTAGCCACACATAAAGCCACAATGCCTGTACATGGTCAAATAGATGCAGATAGCTTTAAAATTTTCCTTCAGGCAGAAATCTGGATTGAATGGAAACTTCTGCCTTTATTATTAAAACTGTAGCACAATGTATGTAGACGTTAAACACATTAAATAATTAAAGAGTACTCCGTTCTGTAGCTTCTTCTGTTTCTGTGGTAATTTTCCTGTGCTTTAAGAGGTGTTACAGCATTATTTTTGTACACACACATTTCAAACTGCTCCACTGTGAGCAGTGCTTAAAAAAATAATTGATTTTATCGCATGAGTTGGTTTTTTTTTTAATGGTGGGAAAATTGAAAAAAAAAAAAAAAAAAGATTGAAAAAGGCATGATAAAGATTCATGGTGGTATTTTTTTTAAATTTATCACTAGGCTCATATTTAGCACATAACTAGCAGGTCATATGTGCTTTCTCTCTGCTTTTTTCTCCATTTTTGAATTTCTTTAGAAGGCATCTCATGACCTCCACCTTTTACGGTAAAAATCTGTCAATCCAATGACTTTGTCCTGCTTCCTGTCTCCCTCTGTTCCATTTGCAGCACGGACGACACCTGCAGGTTACCCCCACCCTGCCTCTCGTACCCCCTCAACTCCAACGGCAGCCATCACCACCACCACCT
>OMNV01012446.1:0-33735 GCA_900303265.1 Brotula barbata
GGCGTACGGCCTGTGGGACAAAAGACTTCCTGAGTAAGTGACTATAAACGACTACAAGAGTTAGGATTTTCGCTTCCACTTCTCTCCATCGACCACAGTGTTGGAAAGAAAACAAAGAGCTTGAGAGAGAAATGTAGAACGTCCTCATTTTCACATACTGCCAAGTCACTGTGTGGAGAAGTGGGGTCAAACATTACAAATCTTTAAATTGTGTCAGAAAAGGCTAAAGATAAGGGAGTCTCCACCTTCTCAACCAATGTGTCAGATAAAGGAAGTGAGCGGCGTCGTGGATGATCTGACTTAAGTCTACTTCTCTATTTTCCTGGTTCCAGCTCTTGAATTCCTTACATTTAGCTGTGTGGTTGTCCTTTATAGGAATATTGTGTCTCAAATGTCCCATTACAGCTGATTGAGCTGCAGTGGGTGTTTTAATCATTAGTTCAATGGGGAGCTAAAAATTTTAATTATTGATCAGAATCAATTGGCAAGTGTGTTCGTGTTGCCCAGCACAAAATACTCAGAATCCTCCTTTATTTCTGCCTTTTAATGGTTTAAGCCGGTGGTGATAAACTGATCCCAAACACTGGGTGGAATCCTCGACCCTAGGCTATCATTCACTCGGTTGCTAAGCAACTGAAGTGCTGCCACAACAATCACTCCATACAAAGTGCCGCTGTCACAGCCAGAGTCAGACACTTCAGCATTTTAAGTGGCATTAGTAGCTGGTGGATAAGATTACAAGACGATTTAAGCAGATGATTCTGGAAAAGCCAGATCTAATCTGTGTTTGTTCTCTCTTTGTTTTTTTCAGAGTTTTCTGCACTGGTCAAGTCTTTGTAAGAGGCGCTTGATCCCACGATGATGCGTTACACGGTGATGATCTCAGGGTGGACTATGTTTGATTATGTTTACTAGATAAAATACAGAATGTTGGACTCGACTATGTGATCTTCATATGCTGTAGTTCCAAGAAGAAATACAAATCTGTTCAGTCATTATAATAAATAATGATGGATAACTTCATGAATGAATGTCCTTTTGTCCATTATATATTATGGTGTGATGCCTTTTCATCGGTGCCAGGAGGATCCTGTCGTGTCTTCCTGTTGTGATGTCATTCTGAGTACAGAGGCTTTGGTTTCTCTAATTGACAACATGAGCAACTTTCATCTGTCCAAATGATTCGTGCTTGGCAAACCACGAGTAAACCGAGTCAAGGACATGTACCTCTGGACAACATGGAAACCCATTTCCTTTCAATCAACATTATCGTGTTTTTATTTCAACATATGAGATAATCCCAGCATAGGATTGACATACAGTTTGTGCCACATATTGCAAATCAGTGCAGCTGACTTACATTGGAAATACATTAGAGTTCACACACAGCCAATAATGTGCAAAAAGCTACAGCTGAAAATACTCAGTGAGTCTCATATTACATCAGGAGGAGGAGGAGAAGGAGGAGGAGGGGTTCACTAGGACACACAGTTTCAACAAGATTATTTCATATAAATGCACAAATACCAAAACAGGCACAGATTTAGTAATAATATTTCCATTGGGATTAATAAAATATATATATACTGTATATATATATAGCGAGTAATAATATTCTGTTACAAATGATGATGTTAGACAGGTTTTATTATTGTTAAATGCATCAAAAGTGAAGTGAAAGTAGGTGAAGATGAAAATGTTATTTCTTATAAAACTGGGTTTTTCTGCACATACGACTTTATGATGCGTTGTAGTTTTAAGACTATAAACTATGAGACTATTGTTCAGCTTTAACGTATGGAAACAGAAGTAAATGTTTCATTGAAGTAAATAAGCAAATCATAAACTAAGAGGTTTGCTGTGCTGGTCAAATCCTCATCAGACTTGGTTGATTTCTCGATGATGATTCAGGAGGTTAAGTAAATCCAGTTAACGGTTAATCTTTGCTGTTTTAATATCAAATCTTATTCTCTTCTCTTTTCAGACTTTATAACAAAGCACAATTCTGCAGATGTGCTGCTGGAGGTGTCAGATCTCTCGTTTTACACCCACTGCTGTATATTTATGAACGTCCCAAACACGCAGTGCTGCAGCTCCGTCCTGAAGAGAACACACCGTCCGTCCATGTGCTCACATTCACCGTGTACCTACAAGGGAGAAAAAAGACCAAAGACATGAACATTGAGGGGAGAAACAAAGTGTTTGGCATTGTATTTCTCAGCAGGAGAAGTACTGTGAGTGTTGCGTGGTGATAAGTGATACAGGGGGGGAGGGATGATTGGATCAATACCAATCATTTTCAAGCTTTTTGGCACCGTGGCCATTAACACAGCGCACAGCCGGTCAGCCAGTGTTGCTGACACAGTGGGGCTCAGTCTGCTGGATCCAAGGCCGCACTGGCACAGAGACAGACAGCTGTGCGAAAACAGGGATGAGAGGATTCTGGGTCTGGCGGCGCTTTAGCGGTGCTTGTCTGAGGGTCCAGCAGAGGGACACTGGGACCCGAGAGAGTTTGTCAATGTGGCATACTTCTTTGCAACATTGTCTCCCATTGCAGGAGGCTTCTGGGTAGAGGAGGGTGAGGAGAGGGAACGTAACAGACACATTTGCTCTTTCATCATAAATATCACTAAGTCCTTATCATTATTATTATTATCAATGAAATCTGTATTTATTGTTATGTTACATACTTATATATTACTAAATTATATGCATATAATATTCTCTCTTGATCTTCATCGGTCATATGTCAAACCTTCACTTGGTACTGTTTGTTATTCCTGCTTGCACAGTTCAACTAAAAAAAAAAATTCAAATATGAAATAAAGTCCTGAAAGCTGTGATGAGGAAGCATTCTTCACGTTCTTAAATTACAGCTCTTCACGGCCTGGCTTGGCCGTATTCATCCTGTCTGACATATTTGTAATTTAAGCCTGATATGGAAGAAGGGCAGAAATAGTTGCAGTATCTGTGGCCGAGTCATACGAGGTGAGAGACCTTGCTTGACCACTGCAACTGTTAAAGGCCAAAGATGAACTTTTGCAAAGCTTTTAAGCAGATCTGAGGCAAAGTGGAGGCCGGGAAGGAAGAAAAAAAAAAAAGCCAGACTAAATCAGTTCAATCTACACAGAAACATCGTAGGTGGAAGCACAAAACTGGCATTTATATGAAATCAGAAATCTGTCTGTTGTTAAAGATTCCTTCAGTTTCATTTCAACATTAAATCCATGTTAAAGTTAAGCCTCTTTTACTGCCACCTGTTGGTGACCGTGCTGAGAGGCTTCGGCTCGGACAGGATAGAGGAACGACAGGCCTGCAGCATCTGAGCAAATATGGGCATGGAAGGAGCCTGGACAGCCCCGTGCTTTGATCGGATTGTATGGGCCAGTAATCGTTACGCAATGTGTAATTACTATGATCGGGATGATCACGGTGATGATACTAATGATATCAACTTTTAGTATTTCCTGAAATAACATCACAAATAGTTTCATAGCCATAAGGAGAAATGGTCTGAATGGGTGTAAGTGGTCCAAAAATAAAAGCTGGCAGAGAATCCCGGGCTGCGTGTTTGTAGACGATGATGGATGTACTATCAAATGAAAGCATTTCAATGAACCTCTCTGGATCCCTCGCCACTACCCGGCTCATCTCATTATCACATTATTTCCATAAAGTTAGAGCGGTTTCAGATTTTGCCCTCTCTCCCATATTTTGTGATAATGATGAATGTGATAAATGGCACAAATGCTGTTTTCTTGCTTGCTCGTGTCCTTCGGTGAATGCATTAATCCCTTAAACACTGGAAAACTAATTATTGGAAATGGAATACGCTTAATAGTTCAGGGTTATTTAAAGGGTTTTAGTTCCATAAAATGAGTCTTTTTACACAAGTAACCCAGTCAAATGAGTTGAAAACCATTAAAAGATAAAGTAATTGTAAGTTAAAAAATAATCTGTTACCGTAAGCATTACTTTATGTATTTCATAAAATATTGCACTTTTAATTTGAAATGACGTTGGCGCACACATTTCCCAGAATGCATCCTGATAACGACTACCTGTGGAAGCGTTCATAATTTCACTAGAATACAAGATTATGTTTTATAAAGATGGACCGATTGGTGTTTACGTCAGAGTTTAAAGGTTAAACGTTGCACAATGAGTGAAAAAATTAATTTGAAATATGGGAAGAAAAAAAAAACATCGGTCCTGATCTGACTTATTTACTCCTTAAAATGCCTTCGTGGAGTCATTGTAACATTTTAATTGCAGCAAAACCAAACTAAATGTAAAATAAAAAAGTAAATAACACAAATTGGCAACTTTCCGTGTGAAACTATTCCAAAAAAGGACAGTAAATATGTGTTTGAAAACAGAATCCACCGGCAGCCAGCAGCTATACCGCAGCCATAATTTATACTCATACATAAATCCCAATACGAACGTGCGCCGTAATCAATCACAACTAGACGTTCCTGACACCGGAATGCAACGAAAGCCATTGCAGACATTTTACGCGTGCCAATTACGCACGGGGCTCATTTTCACCAAAACTGTAAAGTTCAGCGAGGCACGAGTGGATGATTAATCACCACCGTTACAACGTAAAATTATACTCGTAGTAACGCAGATCTGATGAGGAAAATCACAAAACAAACACTAGAGTTATATTTTACTATTTTTTTTACGCCTTTTTTCTTGCATATCAAACAAGTTTATTACAACCAAGATAAAACGTAAATTAAAAATACAAGCTAATTGGCTGTATATTTGTCACTAAATGATGCTAAGGACCAAGACTTTTAATCGCACAACAGTTTGCGTCGTCTGTCTCATAATTCGTACTGACGGCCATGCAGAATAGAAAAGTTTACCTCGCTCTTCCATCCGCGCTGCTGTGCGCAGTGACGCGACACAAAACCGATTGGCCGGAGTGCGTTTCATCCAAATCAGCAGTATATTATTAGCTCTGTGCAATATCAAGCACTTTTGCACAGGACTACACTTGGCCTACCATTTAAGCATCTTCATTTATGTACATAAAAATAGAACAGCTCTGTCTACTGGACACATTTTTCAACGCACTGCTTTGCATGCAGTGTCTATTACATAGCCTATGCCTCATATTTCGGCCCAGCGGAGGTATAAAAGGCCAGGCCGTCTCCGAGGAGCTCACTGCAGTCACAACAGATTCATCTGAGCGAATCCACTCTAATCTTGGAGATACCCAAAGGTGAGTTTCACTGAAGAGCTGCAGACTTCCAGCACAGGGGCGTCACTTCACGGGATTCAAAGCGAGGACAGTGGGCCCCCCCGAACATGCAGGCCCAGATTCTAAAGCCTCACAGGCTCAGAGTTTGGCTTTGGACTAACCAAGGATCCAAAAGGAGAAACCGACCACAGCTGCGAAGGAGATTTAATGTTTTGCCTTGGAGGGCTTGGCTTTGGGAGAATTGGACTACTTTTTCTGATCATTTGAGTCTTTGTTTTGTGGCGGCCTGAGCGGAGTACTCACACAGAGAGCATGGCGAAATAGCTCTTTCATACATTTACTCTATCTTAGTTATAGATCTATTTATCTATACTTACGTGTGTCGTGCTTAGATGAAAACCAGTTTGATTCTTCCTCACGGGTTAAGTCAGAGTGAAGTGTGATGCAGCTGAACTGATGTCTTGTCTTCTGCTCTCCTCCCTCAGTCCAAAATGGCATTCGCCGGTATTCTGTCTGACGGTGACATCACTGCAGCCCTCGCAGCTTGCCAAGGTGAAGCCCACACGGAAGAAAACGCGCATGCATGCAGCCATTACACCAGATTAGATGATTAAGATTATAGACCATACGCTCCACATTCACAACATCCTGGACTTTTTTAGACCTGCATGGCGAGTCAAAGACCTGAGAACTTCCTGTAGTTGTTGGTGCTTATACAGTGTTAGGGTAGAATTCACTGTTTGGTCACACATCATCATTTCTGTGCTAATTTCAGTTTAAAGGACTACAAGCAAAACGCTAAAGATCACCAACATCAAATCTAGACTTTGGAGGTGCATGCTGAGCCTTCCTATTTCTGATAGCTTAAGTGATGTGGTGCATTGTTCTCCTTTCAGCTGCCGACTCTTTCAAGCACAAGGACTTCTTCGTCAAGGTCGGCCTGGCTGGCAAGTCTTCCGATGATGTCAAGAAGGCCTTCGCTGTCATTGACCAGGACAACAGTGGCTTCATTGAGGAGGATGAGCTGAAGTAAGTGGCCTCTCTTAGCTCTCAGGGCTTGGAAGCCTTTATGGCGGCAGAGGGATCGGCTTTCTTTGGCCCACGCTGAATTCAGAATAATGTCAATGGCTCAAAACATCCGAGAAGCGTCCTCCTATGGAGTAACCCTACGCCAGATCTCGCCTCTGCTGTCTCTAGTTGTAGCGCAACGTAGAGCAATGGAGGACGGGGAAAAAAATCAAACCTGACTTGACTTGATTTGTGCGAAATCAATTGCATTTTTAATTGATATGTCACCATTGACTCATAGGCACAATGCATTTTTTTGGCCTAACTTTTTGACTTAAAACTGTTTAAGAAATCCCAAATGATTGGTTTTTAATGCAGTAGAATAAGAGATTAGACTTTGGGGATGTCCTCTATGAACTGACAAAAGCACTTAAAGGCTCTTTGTGGGATCGCACTCAGTGTTCCTCCCCCTCTCCAGGCTGTTCCTGCAGAACTTCTCTGCTGGTGCCAGGGCTCTGACCGATGGTGAGACCAAGGCCTTCCTTGCAGCTGGAGACTCCGATGGTGACGGCAAGATTGGAATTGATGGTGAGAGAATCTTTTGCTTCGTCACAGATGGAATGATTGCTTTGTTCCTCGCTGCGATAATTTAACACTTAAACTTCTTTGCGTTCCCCTTTACAGAGTTCGCCGCCATGGTCAAGAGCTAAATGAAACATCCGACCACATCGAACTTATAAATACTGAAGGAACAACTTGAGCCAAGACATCTACTACATCCCTCTACTCTTCTTCTCCTTTTCCCTTGTACTCTCTCTCTCTCTCTCTCTTCAACTCCCCACCACTTTTATACACCCCTACTGTAAACAAACTGCCCCCCTCCCCCCCGTCTGGCTATGCTCACCCTTGCTGTCCACGATGAATGTACCTGACTAAGTGTATAGCGTGGTTGACTTGTGTCTTTCTCTCTCTCTCTCTCTCTCTCTTCTGTCGTCGTTTTACTATGTGAGTTTTGCGTACTGTGAGATCATGGAAGATGCACTTTTACAGAAAACGGACGGACGATGAGAAACCAATAAAGGTTCTTTTTCAATAACACACGCCTGGCCTTGGTCATTTGTTTTCACTGGAATGATTGACATGGTTGACAGGTTTCATCAAACACCTTCAGAAATACTTAAGCAAACTCAGGCACGAATCAATATTATAACTTACAGATGACAACACAATTAGAATACAAAGGATAAGGTAAAACAATGACAATCGCACTATGATTAAAAAGAAATCCTTAGTTTTTCTACTTTGCTGAATATGCTGAATAAATAAAATAATAATAATAAAAAAAGTAATAAATAAAATAAAATAAAACAAAATAAAACAAAATAAAACAAAATAAAACAAAATAAAATAAAATAAAATAAAAAAATAAAATAAAATAAAATAAAAAATCCATTTAACCAGAATTTAAGATAAATGTGGTGCACACCTCAGAATTTCAGAGGTTAGCTCCCAAGTGCTTTCTTCATGAAAATAATGATGTCACATGATGATATAAGTCCCTTCACTTCATTGATGGCTTTTGTCTTCCATATGTTAACAGATGCTTTCATGGGGGATCTCCACCAACTGCGCTGATGTCATGCAAATAAACAAATAAGTAAAAGATTTACTCTCTTAATCTAGATTCTGATTCACAATCACGCAAACACACCCAACTCCTGCCCCACTTAATCCACCTCTCTCATAATGCGGAGAGGTTTTACTGTCCTCAATCTAAGGTGGCACTGCAATGATGCCAGGCCACCACAGGGTGGCGACTGTAATCTGTCAACGAGGCACAGGGCTCTCAGATGGCTGAAGCTTTTTCCTCTGCAAACCTCCCAGGCGGTCCTGGTGAAAGATTATTTTCGTGCTGTCAGTATCGATGAGTTCATATTTGATTTTTAACGCAGCTTCTTGTGAGACTGTAATAATGGCGGCTGTCACAAAGTGTTGAGTAAGAGCCGTGCTGCTGAGGGTGAAAGTTGGGAAGAATAATGAGATTTATTCCCCTGGTCCTCATTACAAAAAGCATGATTTCCTGTTTGCTAATGGATTAGAGCTGACTCGATTCATCAGAGACTCTGCTGTGTCAGATGGATTGAAAGGCTCTGAAAAACAACCCCCATCACTTTAGTATGGCCTGTTGCCACGGCGACCAGGTGCGGCTTTGCTCCCGGCCCAAACTGAATTCAATGCCTCACCTTCACAGCAGGTCAAGTGCGTGTGCATGTCTGTCTCTGCGTGGCAACAGTTCAGGATATGTTGTAGCGTTCTTGTATGTACTTGTTTATTCATTGTTTCATTTGTTATTTGGTTAAATATTAATTCATTACTTGAAAACACAATAATAAAATATTATTTCCAGATATCATGTAGGAATAGATTTGGAGTTTTTTTTATTGATAATAGGTTTTTAATATTTAGATAGGAAGAATGCAGCATTATCTCATTTGCAGTAATTGTTTTATTCTATGAAGTATTTTTACTCGGTCGTTAACAAAACACTGTAATGCCTCACATATCCAAATCCAGGCCAAGCTTGTAATACCCGTGTGAAACATCCTGCAAGATTACTGATGAGGATAACATAAATCATGAGATGATTTATGACCTGCTGCTGTCCACGGTTGTCCGAATTTAGGATATGACCGAATAAAACCAAGGGGATGATTAAATTTGAGATGTGCATGAGCTCCAGAACGGACAGAGAGAGAGGGAGAGTATGGGTGTGTGTCTGAGAGAGGGGGTGGTGTGTACAGTAGTGAATGAGAGAAAATGGAGAGAGAGAGAGAGAGAGAGAGAGAGAGACTGCAGGTGCTCTTCCCAGCAGCGGATATAAACAGTGAAGGTTAATTGGACAGGTGAGTGAGGAACACGAGAAGGAGCCGCCTGCCCGCGGGAAAATTTGATCCTCTCTCAGGTTGGAAACTCAAGCATCCTCTGCCGCATCCAGCGCTCTCTGAGCCGCCTATATAAGAGCGCGGCGGCTTACAGCGGCCACCATAAAGCCTTACATCACCATCATCATCATCATCATCTGCTGCTCCTGTGGACCTGGATCTTGAGAACACCGAGGTGAGTCCTGAGGGCTGCAGGGGATCTTTGACTGCAGGTGATGACCAGGTGTCCTGTCTGCTCTGTCAAGGAGTTAGACACACTTTACTGCACTTTTATGTGTTTCATATGATATCAAAGTCTTGAAATGCATCACTGGATGGACGTTGTATTATGTGGTGAACGTTTAGGTTTAGATAGATAGATAAATAGATAAATAGGTAGATTCTAATCTGGACGAAAATGACAATAATTCTGCCATAGCTCAGCCTAACAAACTCAACATCTGCAGGGAGCCCGATGAAGAGACAGTGAGGGGAAATAATTCAGTCAGGAAACTTTATTAACCGGTCTGATAATAACATAAATATCCTGAAACTGCAGATTAATAAACCGAGTGTTGAGGCGTGGACAACTAGCCCTCTTTCCCTGAAAATAATACATCTTGCGTTTTACGGATTTGCGGATAAATTCTACTCTTCTACTAATATTGTATGAATATTTAATTACTGTGGCGTTTTGACAGGATTTTAATATTAACCCGCGATACGGTCACACAAAGCCAAATGTAATCCAATACCTGGGCACAAATCAGATACAGGGAAAGGTGAAAAAACAAATGTGAGAAACAGAGAGTTTGTGCGTCTATGTGCGTGTGTGTGTAAATAATTTACCAAGCTCTTCTTTTACAGGATTAACATGTCGCTCACCTCCATCCTTTCAGCCGAGGACATTGAAAATGCTGTCAAGGACTGTCAAGGTAACTCAGGCGGCGACATTTGGAACAAATACACACACATTTATTATCTATCTCTTTATGATGTATTCCAGCCTCGTCTGTTCATTATGATAATAATAACCATCACAAGCCATAACCTCCCAGAACTGTGTGCAAAACTTCACATTGAAGTTAGTGTTCAAAGAGTTTGTCTCTGAGTATGATGGTTTTTTACCCACCAAAATCAAATCCATCTCTATGTGAAATCTGATGACGTCTGAATTTGAGGCTTTTCATCATCTTGGTGATCATAGCGTTCACCTCCACCTCGCTATGCACATCTGGACAGGATCCACGGCCTGTTTTAGATCCCATCCTTTGATCTGTAACTCCATTCTCATCTCAGTTCTTTCTTTTTTCCTGTGGTCGCGTGCCTATGTGTGTGTTTATGTGTGTGTGTGATTCCCCAGCTCCTGACTCATTCACCTACAAGAAGTTTTTCCAGTTGTGTGGCCTCTCCTCAAAGACGCCCAAAGAGGTCCAAGATGTCTTCCAGATCCTCGATGATGACAACAGCGGCTACATCGAGGAGGCTGAGATCAAGTGTGTGAAATGAACTGTAGAATATCACTGCTAAGGTGTAACAGATCACCATAGACCACTTTGGTCATACAGATTTTTTTTATTGCAAATGAAATGCTCTGTCGGATCATGTTTACAGCCTGTAGCTGTGTATTTGCATGTGTGTGACAGGAGCAGACAAAGAGAGATTTAGTTCAATAAGTCACGCAATGGTAGTAATGGGATGGTACCATTAAGCTGACTCCTAATAATCCACTATGACTAAAGTGTCATTGTTATATCTGGGTTATATAACTCACCTTCATGTGATTGTATGATGAGGTCAACAGGTCAGCTCGGGCTTTACGATGTAGGGATTGTTGTCTCTGGTTTTTGTGTCCTCCTGCATTGAAATAATTAGAGCAAACATTTATTGTTCTTCTGCTCTTGCAGGTTCTTCCTGCAGCGATTTGTCCCGGGGGCACGGACTCTGACTGAGGCGGAGGCTAAAAGCTTCATCTCATCGGCTGATGGTGACAGCGATGGCAAGATTGGAGTAGAGGGTCAGTGTCTGAATTCTGCACGTATTAATAATCTTATCGTTTGGATTAAACATTACTCACTGAATGAAATTTAAGTAGGATTGTATCCGGATGTTTTTTTTCTTAAACTCTGAGGTATCCACCACGGATTCCATCTTCACACGGTTCTATTTTAAATTCTATTAAGAAGATCAAATTTTCTAAAGTTATTAGATACATAATGATATATAGAATGATAAACCTATAAGATGTAATGAATAAATATGAGACATAGACACTAAATTCATAATTGAGTAAACAGTTGAATGTTATGTAAAGGATTTTGGATACATTTACCGCATAAAAGTAATCCATTAATAATTCAGTATAACACATAGAAAAAGCAGGAAAATTTTTAAGAAATTCTGAAAATCCATTACAGTAGCTAATTCTCTTTATTCGAGAAGTGTAAATGATGGACATAATCGTGATGGCTCTGATTGAGCTGAGGATAGATAATGAGGTGAGAGGATTCACCTCGTAAACCTTGGGGCATCAATCATGAAATATTCCATTTTATGTCCTCTTAAGATGTAACACATCAAAATGCATCATTCCCACAGAAGATCACAGTCAAAACTGAACCGACCGCTTCACAAAACGAGTTAAATACATATTCTTCTCTGGTATCAGATTATCTTCTCTGATGTAATCTCTCAGATGTATGGCTTTTAATGCCATATCCTGCCATGTATCTGGGTTTTAGTCCCAAATGCTTAGGATCAGTAGCAAGTCTTCTTTACATGGAAAATCCTCTTTAATAAAGAAGAAGCCGTTCGGTTTCACTCTCGTATTTCCCTTTGTCTGTAGCTTAGGAGGGACACGCATAGTTATGGAAGCGACAGGAAATCATAATGATGTACCAAAGGCTTCTTCCATTTGGGATCGTCATTAATTAACCAACCTGTTTCAGGTTTCCCAGACTGCCTTGCACGTTCAAGGACAATCCAACGAATACCATTTTGTTTGCTCAATTCAAGATTTGCAGATTCAGTTTGTCTTGTCCTGTAAATTTGTAAATAATCACATTGTTACATTTCTCCTTCCAGAATTCCAGACTATGGTGCTGTCCTGAATTTGACTGATGGAGACAGCTGCATTTCTGTGGTTCTTCCTCGTTTCGGCTCCTCTGGAATCTTCTGATCTCATATCCAGGGATCTGTTTTATTTTCTACCAACCTCTGTGTGCTTAAATTGTTTTTAAAAGACCGGATTAACCCTCTGACTTGTCTTTTCATTGTCTTGGTTCATGTTTTCTCTTTTTGTGCACACGCCCCACTCCACCACTGTCATGAGATGAATAAATAATATGCAGAAACAAACCTTTTCCTGCTCATCTCTTATTGAAATGTATTTCAGGGATGTAGTCAGAATCAGTCACATACAACAATGCATGGACGTGCAATACTGTGCTGATTCCTTGACAGCAGAAACCTAGATTACATAAATGAGAGCAGGGGAATAAAATCAGTAGCGGATTATTTGACCTAGACGTGTGCACATCAGATAGCATCATGTGTTGTCTCTGCACTTCTATTCACTTGATCACAAAAAGCTCTTTGAATACAAACATAAAAAGAAACTTACAGTGATGGAGATTTTACAGGACAAATGTGAGACAAACTCGGGTGCAGAATGATGTCGATTATCTTGTTCCTTGTTATTCAGATGTCAGTATATTGATGGAACTTCAGTGGGAAACCACGACTGTAATCAGCCTTCTACAGATTTTCAAAATTGGAATGAACCTGAATAACATGAAGGATTCAAGATTGAAAATGAATATGGGGTGAAATTTAAGCAAAGAACTGAACGTGCAGATTTAAGTTGCAAATGAGCATGGCTTCTCACTGTCTCTCTCAGGCAAAACTCACCCTT
Source organism: Brotula barbata (assembly GCA_900303265.1). Classification (NCBI taxonomy): domain Eukaryota; kingdom Metazoa; phylum Chordata; class Actinopteri; order Ophidiiformes; family Ophidiidae; genus Brotula; species Brotula barbata. The sequence continues at coordinate 13,058 of OMNV01012446.1, forward strand.
CTAGAGTTTCTGCTGATTTCATACAAAACATCAGCGGCAGTTCAAAGTTGTCATTGTAATAATGATTCATCAGAATCTATCAGTGTCATATTCTTTCAGAGAAATTTGTAGATATTTGAAGGATTTGTTGCCGTTAAATTCTTGTATTTATCAACAGAAAAAGCTTGAATCAATTTCATTAAGTGTCCCAGTGTCACTGGGAGGTTGGCTGGACTTGCCAATGGTTGTTATACAAACCCAACCAAGCAACAGAGTGTGCCATCATTATCCCCAGGGTACAATGGAGAGCTTGGGGATGTAATCAAGTCCAACAGCAGGCTTTGACGAGGTGAAATCCAGACCCAAGAAGGATTTAGTAATTTGAAGACAGATGGAAGAGTAAAATATTGCGAAATTCAGCCACAATATTTCCTCCAAATTGATCCAACTCTATTCCAAAATTGGATAGCACAAAGTGACAGCTTATGTTTTGTATCTGACTCATTTGGTTCATATTTTTGAAAAATTACCATCTCACATCAGAAAAAGTCAGTCGTTGAATGTTTGTTAGCATTTAAATAAACCACATTGGATTACCTTTTGTATGAAAGGTGCCATACAAATGTGTCAATCCCATGTATTCTACAAATTTGGGATATTAGCGTGTATATTTATTACATGTTCCTTGTAATGCCTTTGTGTGATGGTGTGTATGTTGTTTAAGGATTTCCTGAGGATTTCTTATCTCTTATCTATTATACTGTAGATCTGCTTGGTTTAAAATAAAGATAGCTTATTGAGTCTTTGCATCAATCAATGCACTTTTCACAATCCCCCACCTACTCTGCTTAGACATAAACAACAACACGCATATATTTCACTGTAAATGATATTTAACATCACTGAATTTATCCACTGGCAAATTAAATTGTGTATTAATTGTGTAAATTGAGTAATCTAAGACAAGCATTTCGAGGTTATTTAAAGGATTATTTATGGGTCATTACATGAATCTAATCGGAATTTAGTATTTAGTAGTATTAGTAACCCTTCAAGTGTTGGGTTTATCTCTTAGAAGAAGTATAAAAATGTATACTAACTCACAAATTCTAACGTCAAAATAAATTCCTTAATTTTTCAAAATCTAATGTAGTAACCTGTCCTTTTTTACGTGAGGCCAATTTAAATGTCCCTTAAAATTCTCTAAGAGAAAAATTGAGGTAGTAAACGCTATTTGTGTTTCTCTGATTCTACCCGAGCACTTTAGAATGTGGCACCGCGCTGTCAGGGAAGCAGGAAGTGAAGAATGTAAAGTATTATGCGGCGTCTTCTCTCATTGATCTCATTTCATCCACTTTTAAGTTTGATAATGCAAACTGCAGCCACGATCATCTGAGCACGTTGGTTTTTGCACTATAAGGTGAGTGATGCTGTCGTGTTACGCCATTGCTGCAGCGGTTCGACGAGTTTTTCTGTGCAAACACAACTCATGCTGCTAGCAATGCTAAGTAGCCAGCTAGCTGCTGGAATTGACCGTGTAACGTCGTTTGCCGGATGGTGCTATGACGGACTGGTTGAACTGGTCTACTGGACATTATTGCGGTCGACCTGTTTTCTTCATTGAGTCACGAATCAATGAATAATCACTCACTAATATCGACGTTTTTCTCCACCACGCTTCCGTGTGATGGAATAATTAGTGGCCGAGTTAACTGGTGACTTAAGCCCACTGACAACATGTTGAAAACGGTGTAATAAATGGAGATCATTTGTTTTTTTGTGTGTGTGAACACCTTCTTGCTGTTGTCTGTTTTCGTAAAAAGTCAGCTGGGTATCTTTTTGAGGTCTTTGTCAGCATCAAGAAAAAAGTGAATCAGCTAATCGGTGTCATGTGTTTATTTCACAGTACGACTACGCTTGCATATTTGTTAATATTTACAGTTTAGTCCAAGATCAACTCCACATTCTATTCGTAATCAGTGAGCTAACCACTGACATAACGAGAAAATCCTGTATGAGTATGTTTGCCTTAATGTGTAGTCAAATACAGCATATTTTTACATAACAATTGCTGGAAAACAATTAAATCAACAAATCTCATTTGGTCACTTTTGAAGAACATGAGTAACATTTAGAGTTACTTATTTATGACACGAGAATGGATAAAGTAGCTAAAGACAATCTCTTCCCGCAACTACTGACTTTTGGAATTGAGGAGCCAAATAAGTTGTTTTTGCAAAATTATCCTTACTTGGTGGGCTAAATTTAGTAGCTGTAGTTAGGTTTGTGATATTAAATTTTATAGTATCAGTGAGTGTGTATCAGGATGTGTTTTATATCATTGTCATCACTGTTCTCTACGAGGATTAGAGGTCAGTGACTATATTCTGTAGGTCTGTCACGCTACAGTGTCTGATGTGTACTTCTTCATTCTGCAGACACACGGCATGCTAACCAAACTGTCCCTGGAGCAACGGAAGTCTAGACACAAGTTCCACTGATGCTGATGATTAGGTAAAGTATGCTTGTTTTCAATGATTTACAGTGAATGTTGTAACATAAAGGAACTCCCTCAGGTTTTTAGTTTTTTTTGCATTTGTTGTTGACCGTGTCCATTCTGTCTGTCACAGCCCCAGAATGGCCTCAGGAATGCAAGAGAAACAGTACACACCATCTCTTCTCAGTTTTTTCATTTATAACCCCACATTTGGACCCCGGGAAGGAGAGGTGAGCTTGATTCTTAAAGGTGTACAGCATTTTCACACTACGCTGATTTTATTAATTCAAAGTGTGTGTTTGTTTGTTTTTTTCAGGAGGAAAAAAAGATTTTGTTTTACCACCCCAGTGAGGTGGAGAAGAACGAGAAGATCCGAAATGTGGGCCTTTGTGAAGCCATCGTACAGTTCACCAGGTAGAGACTTTAGTACCGCACTTGGTATCTAACCAACATACTACATGTATATTTAGCTGTCTGACACCAGGATATGATTGGACAGTAAATTCTTATCTTTAAACTTCAGCTTCAGCCGAATAAGGAAATGTTGCAATGAGATGCACTCTGATACACATCTAATGTCAGTTAAGAAATAAGTAAACATTGCCTTAAATGGAAGGTGAATCATGTACAAGACTCCATCAATCCATCCATCTTGACCTGCTTAATCCTGGTCAGGGCTTGTCCCACCAATCATTGGGTGTGAGGAAGGGTCTATCACAGGGCTAACACACACACACACACACACACACACACACATAGACAGACAGACAGACAGACAGACAAAAACACTAATCACACCCTCGTTCACACCTTCAGGAAAAGTTGCAAAGAATCCAGTTCAAAACATGGGCATAAGTTGTTCAGAGCTGGATTGGAACCTAGGAACTAACTCTTAGACAACTCAGATGGAGTAAGAATTTTGTTCCAACTTGCCTACATGTAGCAATATTGAACAAAATGAAATGATCCTTACATTTCCATAAATTCATGAGTGACTAAAGCCATTGTGACCATTTTATACAGGAGCCGGATAGTATTTCAACAATAAATGGAACATAACAATGTTATAGCAGACAACTTTGAAAGTCAGTCAAGTTTAAATTTTCCAGAATTTGGATTTTGATGGTTGATGTGCATTTCCTACCTCTCCTTTGCCACCTCTCTGCTCATTATGTCCCTCTGTGTTCACTGAGCTTATAACATAGGCTGTCTTTTGTTTGTGTGTGTGTGTGCATGTGTGTTTTTGTAGGACATTCTGTCCAACAAAACCAGCCAAATCCCTGCACACACAGAAGAACCGGCAGTTCTTCTTTGAGCCCGAGGACAATTTCTGGATAGTCATGGTATTTTCAAGGCTTATGTTTATATTAGCTGAGATTTGTTGGGCATCCCTGGAATGTTTTTGTCTGTAATCTCTTTTTCAGGTGGTTCGGAACCCGATGGTTGAGAAACCTAACAAAGATGGTAAACCACCAACAATAGAATATCAGGAAGAGGAAATACTGGTGAGTGGCAGGATTTTCCTCTCTGTGGCTGTTTTTCATTCATGAAAATGTGTTTCTGTATTTAATTTCTGTAATTAATGTGTCCCCTTGTCTTTACAGGACACTGTTTATGGTGCAGTGGTGAGGCAATGCTACAGTATGTACAAGGTGAATATCAGTGTGCCCTGCAATCTATGATGCTATAAACGTCTAGGCATCTGGGAGCGTACACTTCTATAAACTGTATGTAGATCAAAGATTTTACACTGTAGAGCCATAGAATAAACCTACAGGCGTATGTTTGGCTACCAAGACTTATAAATTCAAAAATAAGTGTGTGCATAAAAATGCTTTGTTTTGTTTTCCTTATTTTGAAGCTCTTCAATGGCACATTTAACAGAGCGATGGAAGCTGGTGGGGTGGAGCTGCTCACTCAGAAGCTTGAAAAGTTTTTTTACAGGGTAAGAAGAACAGACACATAAATTTTCATTGCAGGCTGGAGATTTTATTTTTTAACACACCATGTGTGCTTTGAGCTTAATTATAATTTCATAGCGCACCCATGGTTGATGAATGGTCATTTGTGTGTGTGTGTGTGTGTGTGCTTTCACAAGGGCAGGGCTCCTCCACATGTGATTGTTTACAGAAGTTCTAAAAGAAAAGCTGCCGCTTCAGTTATGTTTTGTCTGAGGCTCAAATTGTAACTTTTTCGCTGAGGTCACTAAGGTCACCTCTCTTCGTGCTCCTGTTCTTCTCTCTGAGAATGCAGACTTCTACACATAAACCGCAGAAGATTATGCACAAGTATGAAAAATTCATTTCTAATTAGGGAATACCCTTCTTAAGCTCAGACGGGCTTTCCTCTGCAGCATGTAACCCAAAGACACAGAGGGGAAAAAGAGTGCTTGTGGTGTGCATATCAGAGGTTGAATGTCAATGCGTCTCCTCCTTCAAGGTGATGTAAGAGACTATAGAGCAGCTATTAGAGTCTGATGTCATTATTGCTCTCATAGACAGGTAAGCTAACCCCTTTCTCCTTTCCCTCTCCCGTATCCGTCCCTGTGTATCTGTCCCTGTGTTTTCATATTGTGGGTTTCAGTATCTGCAGACTCTCCACTTGCAGTCATGCGACTTGCTGGATGTGTTTGGTGGGATCAGCTTCTTCCCGTTAGACAAGATGACATACCTGAAGATCCAGTCCTTCGTCAACAGAGTGGAGGAGAGCCTCAGCCTGATCAAATATACGGCTTTCTTGTATAACGACCAGCTCATCTGGTACAGACATGAACTTCACTTGTTGAAACTTTGCTCTGAGTCCACCTTTGACACCACAGGAAAATCTCCAGTTTAGCGATCTTGCAAACACACAAAGGCAGACCTGAGGTGGCTTAATCACACCCTCTAATCCTCTTTAGGGGCTATGTCACTTGCATTTGATTGCACTGTCAGCCAGCCTGCTCATTGTGTAAACACAGGGGATTACACGATTGTTATTGAATAGACGAGTGGTTTCGTTTGAGCTCTGTTCAAGCGCTCATTATATCCTGAATTAATTGGCTGCATTATCTCCTGGCATCCTCTACAGCTACAGTATTCATTGTCACATGTTTACATTCTCACTGAAAATCCCTTTTTTTTTATGATCCAGCCCATGACGTCTGACTCATTCACACAGCTTTGTTTACATGCATTTGCCTCTCACTCACTCACTCTCTCAGTGACACACACAGAGGGTAGAAGCTTCTGTTTATCATCTAAAGTCACAGTGACAACTAGAGCAACAACAGCAGCAATATTATGCATATACATGCATCATATGTAATACTTTATGAAATGCAAATTACATACTGATTCGATTCAACTTAATATGCACCCTGTCAATTTGTTGTGTTTCCAAAAAGTAATTGATGTTTTCTTGATCAGTGAAGAGGAATATTTGACTGATTTCCTCAGTAAAGCTGATAGCCGTACCGTCCACACTAATTAGGTGGGTTGTAGTACCCCAGTATACCCGAATGTTAATTAATTAACTTGGGAAATGTATGGCAGTGTGAATTAACCAAGTCCCACTATGTTGGCATGGTTTTCCATAACAACTATTCCCAATCACTGTTAAAGAATCAGGTATAAACAGATCACTACATTTTGCACTGACATGAAACTTAGCTAGTGTATATGGTAATGGGTGTCAAGTTCAACCTGTGCATCTGTTTACATCTGTAGGAGTGGACTGGAACAAGATGACATGAGGATCCTGTACAAATACCTGACCACCTCACTGTTCCCAAGACACTCTGAACCAGAGGTGGGTAGGCGGAGGGGGCTGTTGAATAGTTGAAGAGGATGTGATGGAAGAATCAAAGCTTTGACAGAGGAAAAATCAAAGGGAATGGAATGATTGGGTCAGTGCTATCTTCCTCTCTCTTCTCATCTGTCTTTCCTTTCCCCCCAGCTGGCTGGCAGGGACTCTCCCCTGAGGCCGGAGGTTGCGGGCAATCTGTTGCACTATGGGCGGTGAGTTAATGGTGCACCCACGTCCTTTGCATGTTGCCATTTGCGTTCACTGCTTCCACCGAGCTTTCGTTCCATCCAGTCCCTACACCTGGTAACCGTGTTCGGGTTATTGGGAGGCTGATAGCGATCTTAGTACGGGTCTGTAAGAGGTGGAGTATTCTCTGGCCGACGTGGCAGTTTCCAGAATTGCATTACTAATTCATCCCCCATTTGTTTAGCAAATGTTTACCCATCGAGTAGGATAATAAATGAAGTTCCTCAGTGCTGTAGCCCGTGTGACGAGAGTGTGATGTTGATTAATGAGCCTCACCCCTACCGTTTGTTTGTTTACATATACGGGGTTGGCGTATAGCAGCATGAGCACATACGTTTATGAATTTGCAGATCCGTGTGCTAGCATTATGTAATTTCAACCTACTGACAGTAATGAGCTTCACTGGCAGTCAACCGAATTAGATCTCCTTGGGCTGAAGAGATCAGGTGGCAGAGTATCATTGAAACTTTGAAGTAAATCCTCTGTCAGTTTTGTTTTAGTTGATATATTTAACTGAAGAATGTTTCGTCTGGGAATTGCTACGTTACACACTTCTCACTTTCTGCATGTTTGCCAGAGGTGAGTTGATACTGAATGGAACTGCTTCAGAAGACGTAGTCTGATTCCCAGTGACCTGCCGTGAGCAAGGACCGTCTTAGAACATCAATTTTTAATGGTAAAGAGCGGAAAAATAGTCTTGAATGGTTTAAGTGAGGTTTCGAATGCAGCAGTTATACAAAGAGATCTGTGTGGGGGAAATCTAGACAAGCAAAGCACATGTAGCACTCTTAACATGCCTTCAAACAGCAGTGGTTCCATCTAACATGTGGTCTCCAGTGTATAAACATCACAACAGTGACTTCCTTGTTCACATTTGCAGACCTCTGGATTAGTCATGAATGGACGAGAGATGTATAACCTCTGATCAATTTTTGCAAAGAGAAACTGGATTTCTCTGCTTGTGTTTACATAGGTCACTGTTGCTTTTTGACAAATTCTATCCTGTTTTCTCATTTTTGCTGCACTCACAAAAGGGAGTGAAGCAAAAAAAAAAGCAACACTTTAATCCAGATCAATATTTTTGATAACTGCAGCCCAGATAGTGTCACCAACTCATATTTTTCCCTCGGCCCACACTTGGATCCGTGGCATCAGGCTTCTTTAGGAGCCCACACAAGGCAGTTGTAGGATTACAGTAGTTACCCCAAAATGCTGCAGGCATGCTACCATTGCCACATGAAAAAAAGTTTGTGTTTTGCGATGGCATGTGGTCAGATTTTAACTTGAATTGTGGAGCTCTACTTTGCATCAACATGAACTTGATGCTGCATTTCCCTGTGAATATTTGTGCTCTCTCAAAGATTAATTAGAGGCTTTGGTGTCCTGCTGACCTTCTGTCTCACAACCTTTAGGCAGATTAACATGAAATTTGCCTTAAGGTTGTGAGACAAATTTCATGTTGATCTGCTTTAAGATTCTGGAACAAAAGGTCAACAACACGCCCAAAAGCAGATTAACATGACATTTGTCTCACAACACAAGGCAAATTTCATGTTAATCTGCCCAGGGGTTGTCTCACAAATTTGCCTTCAGGTTGTCTCACAACCCTAAAGCAGATTATCATGAAATATGATGTGCACAGATATAAACCTTGATGATTTTAATAACCCCCTGCCATTTGCTCTTCGTCGTTTTTTAACTTGGTTTACCAGTTATAGTTCGGCTCTGAGTGGAGGTATTTATGCCCATTTTCTCTGTCCTCTCTAGGTTTCTGACGGGGCCTACAAACCTGAAAGATCCAGAGGCCAAATTCAGATTTCCCAAAATATTTGTCAGCGCAGAGGATGGCTATGAGGAGCTGCATCTGATTGTTTACAAGGTACAGCTTTAATCTGGGGATTGAGGTTTTTAATGCTGTAAAATGTGATAAAAGTTATTCATTTTCTTTGCAAAACACTTTCATCACCTGCAACCTTTTTCTTTGATAAGCAGCACATTTAGGATGAAACGGTCCACTGCTTTATCGGATGATATGGATTTTAGGATTAAACTTCATCAATTTAAATACATTGCAGGACACAAAACGTCCTTCAGTCCTTGAACCTTTACTCATATTGTTTTTGATTTTTCAGGCAATGAGTGCTGCAGCTTGTTTCATGGTTAGCGGTAAGTGTCCATGACGTATTTTCATATTTTTCTCACCCCCAAAATGATTGATTTACAAAGTGTAGTTCTACTGTTGATTCTCCAATGTATCTCCTAATTCCTGACTTCTTCCTCTTTGTAGCCTCAGTGGAGCTGACGAGGGAATTCTGTGAGCAGCTGGACGCCTTGGTGGGCCCTCAACTTACCTTGCTGGCATCAGATATATGTGAACAGTTCAACATCAACCGCAGGACGTCAGGGTCAGTAGAGAACTCACCACTCTCCTGATTTAATGTGTTTGTCCCCATACATGTGAGTCTTGAATATTGTTTTGGATTGTGCATTTTTGTAATTTGTTGTCCTGGTTTGGTGACTTCAGTGTCAGTGGAGTGACACCGGCTGAAGGTTGTTTAGGGGTTATTACAAAAATGTATTGATTGCTGTACTCATCTTGTAGTCATGTTTTTGTCATCAGTAGGCCATCAGTCCCTTCTATTAACTCAGCCTGGCTGCCACTGACAGATGAGACTCTTAATACCACTGGATCTCATCATGCTACTGCTTAGCGGTAACTCAAGCACCACTAAAGTCTTGCGTTGGAGAGACTGGTATCCTGGCCCGCTCCTCTGTCGCCCCAGGAGATAGTGTCTGATACATCGCTGTCTGTAATCCAAAACCGAGCGCGCCAGCCTGGACAATTTGATGGGCTCCTTTTTAATCACCCTAGTGAAGAATGGACTGAATAAATAATGACGTCCAAAATTCTTCAGCTGGTACGGGGGCTGTGTCCTCGTTTGACCCAGCAGAACTGTAAATAATTAGACGCAGTACAGATTAAATCAGATGAACATCTCGGGTGAAAATATATTCACACAGAGATGTGGTTACATTGTGTTGTCAGGTAAGATGCGGTAATCGTTGTGTCCTGAGCTCGCGTGACCGTAGAGGTGGGTGAACAATAGGGCGTTGCTGATTAAAAAAAAACCCACAACCTGCGGTTTGGCGGAGGTTTTCGTGTCACAATAATACAGTCGTGGCATATATACTCGGTCAGTTTGTTTTTGTTCTTGCTCATATGTTTAATTAATCCTGCAAGTCAGGTATTTACTTTTTTAGAATGAATATAAAATATGTTAAAAAATACACTATATATATATATATATATATATATATATGTTAAAAACTAACTCAATTTTAATTTTTTGAATTGTGGATACAAAATTTAGCTGATAAAATATACACTGTATATATATATATATATATGTGTGTGTGTGTGTGTGTGTGTGTGTGTATGTATATATACATGTATGTATACTATGTTACTGTCCTCCAAGTTTGATCAATATTGCATGCTGTATGACAAATATGGGAACCAACATAATATTAGTAGTAGTAGTTGTAGTCCGTGTGTGTGTAATCTCGTGACTGTTGTCATCACATGTTTACCTGCAGGCCAGACAAGGAGCCCCAATTTAAGTTCATCTACTTCAACCACATGAATTTGGCAGAGAAGAGCACCATCCACATGAGGAAGACCGCCAGCGTTTGCCTCACATCTGTCCATCCAGACCTCATGAAGATCCTGGGAGACATCAACTGTGACTTTGCCAGGTATAGTTAAGAACATTTGGCAAGTAAAATCCACAAAGTCCCCATACACAAATATTAAAAGGTGAAGGAGAGCAGAGAATAACTTCAAATCTTTGAAACCACTGAGTTTGCCACAAATATCATCACACCATTTCCATTTTTAATACTTAATAAAACTTTCTGTCTTTTGATATAGTCATGAGGTTTGTCATGTGAAAGCCCTGCTTTTTGTCTGCGTCTCATGAGCCATGACATTGGCATTCACATCACATCTGGTGTCACAATCAGTTCCTCTTTTACAGCTATGATATGATGTTATGTTTTGGTCAAGTTATACCCTAATGTTTTGTCGGTGCTGATGCATGTTCACAGAAATGGGAGTTGATCATAAGATCGGTCTGACTTGTGTTTTTAACCTAACATCAGCTTGTTTTCATTTGAAGTAAAAAATTAAAGAAAGATGAAAAAATGTACAAAACTTCTTTAATCTTTCATGTGAAATCTGAGGTCTGGGTGTTACGTAATCCAATACACATGGGGGCAATCTTGTCACACACTGATCATGGTGTCAGCGTGGTAGTAACTTTTACATTATGATACTTAGCTGTTTGTGTTTGTCTCCCAGGGTTGATGAAGATGAAGAAATCATTGTGAAAGCTATGACAGACTACTGGGTAGTTGGCAAGAAGTCAGACCAGAGAGAATTGTATGTGATCCTCAATCAAAAGAATGCCAACCTGATCGAAGTGAATGGTACGTCTTATACAAATGACAGCACCACCTGGCAAGGAGGAAGTCTGACATTAAACCAGAATAGACAATCTGCCTTGATCATCAATCTCTCCTTTAACCTTAATGTCCCTCTAAATTTTTTCTATTACAGAGGAGGTTAAGAGGCTTTGTGCAACGCAGTTCAACAATATATTCTTCTTGGACTGATGGAATGGATGGACAGACCACACTAAAACTGTCAGTATTGCAGGGTATCATGACAGCATCAGCGTAATGCAATAATTGCATTGTAAAGTGAAAAAAATAAAACGTTTTCACACCAGGTTTTTTTGTTATTTAACCTATAAAAATTGTAATTTTCTCATGTAATTAAGTGTAAAGATCCAGATTTTTACTGTATATGTTTCTTTTGTTTTCTTTGTACATACTTGTAGGATTTTATTGACTGTTAATTTTGATTTATTAAAAATGACAGTTTGTTCATGCATTTTTTTTCATGAACAAGTCATGACAGTGTTTCTCCATTAATTTAAAAACTGATGCACACATGAAACATTTGCTTCAGGTTGATGATAATTTTAAAATAAGATTCCATCATCTCAAAAGTATTGTGGTTTGTAAACAACTGGCCTAACTTTAAATAAATTATGAAGTTCTAATTTTACTTTGTGTAAGAGGTGTCTTTTTTTTGGTAATACAGGGATATTGTACTGTACTGTACTGTAGTACTTGAAGTGACCTCTATTGATAATTCATCCATCCATCCATCCATTTTGAGCAGATCAGCCCACACTTCTCTGTCCCTGGCGAGGTCTTCCAACTCATCTTGGGAGATCCCGAGGCGTTCCCAGGCCAGCTGAGAGATGTAATCCCTTCAGTGTGTCCTGGGTCTTCCCCGGGGCCTTCTCCCAAGTAATCGAAAGGAGTCAAACTCATCTGACTCCTTTTGCTGCGAAGGAACAGAGGCTCTACTCCGAGTCCCTCCCGGATAGATTGAGTCAAATGACTAGAATATTCTGCACTTTTGAACATTTGAAATCATTGGCTTAAAGGTTTACAGTCGTGTCATCCAAAATGGTTGTATTTTACTTTTTCATTTAATCCTTCAAACCAAACTAAGTAAACCACGGCTAATATTCGGAATAATCCGTTCAAAGATGCTTTTAACTATAAGCAAACAAAGCCGAATGTAAGATTTGCGCATTATGAAAAACCGATTGACCAGTAGGTGGCAGTAAGAATCCTTACTGTTGTTGGCATCGGCTGTAAGTAGAAGAAAAAAAAATCACGTGACACGCCCCTTTTCCTATTGGCAGCCAATCGACATCTCCCTAGACGAATTTCAAATACTGACCCGCCATGATTGTTATTTTCGTCCAGAGTAGTTGACTTTTTGTAGTGGTTTTAATTACAGGATTACAGGATAAGAAGGAGTTTGTTTTATCAGTATTGTCTGCGGAGTTTTTTTTAAGAAGAAAAAAAAGGTATGATGATTGTGCCATTACGCGCGAACAGTTAATCCCGTGGGTTAGCAGCTAGCTATTTTGCTTTGCGTGTGCTTGCGTTTTATGAAGAAACTGTAAATAGTCTTTATTTGTTTACTTTGTGTTACACGACTAACTGTGTTGTAATAAGCTGCAATTCGGCATATTGTACTGTATATTGGGCTAGTTGTGGTTTTTTTGTTACATTAGCTGCCAGTTGTTGAAGTGAGAACTATGTGCTAATGTTATTGCTATCGTTTGGTTTCAAACATGATGGCCATTGTGTCATGTTAGGAATGATAGTCATCTTACTTTTTGAACTACTAACGGAACAGCAGAGATAACAATCTGGAAATCCGTTTGCTGTAATATCTTCAAACAACCCTTCCGTGGTTAATTCTGAAACAGCCTACCTCCTAGTACAACTCCAGTGCCTGTGTAATACCTGTGATATGCCCATAAACCGCCTTCTGCTCTGATTGTGCCAGATTTCTGAACATGGATTCTCGATTTTCTCATCTGCGTCAACGGGACACGAGTGTGTCCATGTTGAGGGTGAAGATGTCCCGTAGAAGGTCTCAGTCACAAAAAGAGAACAGAGAGCGAGCTGTGAACTATCGCAGGCAGCTGGATGAGCTTCCAGAGCTGGAAAGCTCTTCTCTGGATGTTTCCACCATGATGTCAACTGTCCACGAGAAGACGCACAATGCAAAAGCTATGAAAAGTAAAACCTGTTTTATGTTTCAATAATAACCATTATTTGATTATTTGACCCATTACTTGCTATTCTAGGGAGCAGACTTGCTCCCGCCCTACCCACTGACCTCACACCTGCTTTGTTTCTCCAGATGTGGCTGTGGAAGAGAGGCTGAAACAGCTTGAGCGCTGGAAGGAGCGCAAGGTTCTTGAGAAGGAGAAGGAAAAACGAGAAAAGGAGCGAAAAGGGGTTTTTAAGACCGGTCTGTATCACCCAAAAGGTACATTCACCGTTGTGTCCCTGCCTCCGGTCTCAGCTGTATCAACCCGAGCCAAGGAGGTGAGAGGGTAACCAGCAAAACACCAGTTTGCACCATTTAAGTCCTTGTAGAAATTATTTGTTTATATTTGGTACATTTTTAATGATAAATACATTGTTTTTATTCAAAAGCAATGTCATCCTTTTTTTCTTTCAGGCAAAAATGGACATCACCCTAAATCAGTGTACGAGAGTAACACGTTCAATGAAACAGCAGCAGGTTCAAAAGGTACAATGTTGGTCTGTTGTTCAAACAAGTACAGGGAGAGAGCAAAGGGAAGAAATAAGGAAAGGCAAGGGCAATAATAGGAGGTAGCTGGAGCTAAAACTCCAACAGAGTAATGTCAGTCAATAACATCCTGTATGATCAATGAAGTTTTTTGCCATTACTCTTCTCCATAAAACTACATTGAATACTGACTTGTGCATCTTTACATACTAATTTTTTTTTTTTGTAACATCCCCACAGCCTCTCAAGGATCAGGAACGAAATACTGGAGCAAAAAAAGGTAAATTGTAACTGGACTGTGATGATCCAATATAAATTCTTGATGTAGCAGTATTCTTTGTTTCTTTACTGGAACTGAGGCATAGAGTCTGCTACAACCTCACCTGACGCCTGTCACCTACAGGTCAGCCTCCTGTGGAAAGATCAACTAGGAGCCGTGCATCCGTTAAGCCGGTATTGGCACCAGCCGTGGCTAGAACCAAAGTCTGTGCAGGTAACTAATGAGGTCCCACATTAGTGGATATTTAGAAAGGCTACCATGTTTGTTTCCCCATATAGTATTTCCTAATTTGCATCTTAATGTTCTTAATGTCCATGTCCCGCTGTCCTACTCTAGTGGAACCTGTCGTGCGTGGTTTCTCAACCAGAGCGGCCAACAGGCCTCCCGTTACAGCAGTTCCTGTGGTGAAAGAGAAGCCTGCAGGTAAACACGGAGCTCAAGGTTTTTGTTTCTTTTGGCTCTGTGCTAAGTTAGCACATTGGGTAGCAGAAACACCAAAGAGAGTCTGATGTGGAAGATACCAATGTAGGAAATAACCGGAGGCAAAAGGCAAAATCAGCACCATGATCTATATTTTTGCCTCAAAAACTCAAATAATGGCCCAAAAAATCTACAATTTCAAAGAATCAACGTGAATGAATGGCACGGGTGCATTACATTCATGGTCATTAGTATTTATGGAGTACGTATTTTTTGACTGGTGAGAGAGGTTTAGTGGAGGTTGGTGTTGAACAATTGAGAGGCTGTTCCTGAGCATCATTCTATCAAGTGTTCAAGAAGTGTCAGATGCATCCAAATTTTGTTCAGAGAGGACAAAAATTGTCCCATAAGAGCCATTTAATTCACAGACCGTATATTGAGGTGTTTTCTATTCCTCAGATGGAAAAACCACAAGGACCAGGGGGAATAATAAGTCTGTGGCTCCCTCTTCTGGCAAAAGCAGGGACCGCAAAGGTATCAGCTTCCTGTCAAGTATCCACCCAAATTTCAGCTCCGTTTTACCTTTTCCACATGCACAAATGTTCATGTTAAACCATTTTTCCACACCTCTGTCCTTTCATGTTCAGTCGCTATGAACGAAACAGTCCAGCCTGTGATGCCTGAGGTGAGCGTTTCAAAGTTTTTAAACAAGCTGCGTTAACCTGCGATTGAAGACACAGGAACAAACCATCTCGTTCTTCCTGTCTTCGCAGGAGCCTGAACAGAAAGCATGTCCTGGCAGTCCAACACCCTGTACAGAGGAGAAGGAAGACAAGACAGTAGAGGGGAATGAGGAGGACATGGTTGTGGACCAACCTCCAGTGGACCCTGTCGAGGCTGCAGAGGACATTGAAGTTGGCTCCTCGTTCGCCCCGAAAGACTTCATCTTTCAGGCACCCACTGGCTTGTCCACTTTCAGATTTGAGCCCCTCACTCCACGCTCAGCAGACGCCTTCCTTACACCCAGGTCTGTCACTGTGCCGCTCATTCTTTCTCATTTTTTATCATTTTTGTATTTCAAACTATCTAATAAATGTAGCATGAGTTCTTTTGAAGAAGAGAGGTACTTCATTGAGCCCTGTGGGTAATAATCTCTTACCACAAGACCACCGTGGGCCATCAGTTCACATCTACTTCTTAGTGTTACCAAATTATTACGAATGAGCTGAAATATCTGATCGAGTCACACTAGGAAGAATCAGGATCATATCTGATTTATTTCAAACCGTGAGAGGGATGTACGTCTGACAGGAGATGAACTTCATTGAACCAGGAAAATGTAGGCCGAAATAACACAGGCAGAAACAATCCAGAGCAAACACAACCAGAAATATAAATCTAACAAAAACTATTCAACAAAACTATACTTAACTATTTTCAAACATAGCTGAGAAAGAAATGTCAGATTTTATTTGTTTAAATTTTTTTCCTAATTACCCTATTATTATGCAGAGCTGAATATTATAAACGTCATCATGAGTTAATCTCTATTGAAAAGCCACTGATTTATATCTTTTACCTCTCCAGCTTTTAGTTTGACTGAAAGTTAATAATCTGCTTTTATATTGTTTCCTACCCAGCTTCAGTCTTCCTCCAGCTGCCGTGCTGGACTTTACGGAGTCTCTGTCTGAGCAGAGCCAGCAGACTCCCCCACGATCCCCTCACTGTTCCCCTCCTCCACCGCCCGCCCCCACAATTGTTCAGCCGACACCAGTCAGCCCCCAGGAACCAAAGCACGATGTACCATACTTCAGGTATTCACAAAAAAACCCAAAGAATGTGATTATTTTTACAATTAAGTTGGAGGTGGGATGTTTATCTTATTGTTATATAATGTTTACAATTGATCCAGATTGATTCAATGTTAAATAGCAGAGCCGTTTTGTTGTTTATGCATTGACTGACATTTCTGTGGGGTTTTTTGGTTTTTTTGTATTGGTCAGATCGGAAATTACCAATGTGACAGACAGACTGCTGCGTCTCTGTGACATCTGGGATCCCAAAGTGGCAGACGAGTCCATCCCAGAAGAAAGTGAGTGTATCTCTTTTAGCAGTGACCCGAGTGGAGGGGTGGAGTTCCTTTTTAATGAACTTTTAAGAAACCGATCTGATGGTGTGTGTGTTTGTTTCTCGCTCCGGCTCTGTAGTGAGAGACCGCATGCGCACAGCAGTCGGACAATCAAGACTGCTGATAAAGGAGCGCTTTAATCAGTTCAGCGGTCTGGTGGACGACTGTGAGCTGGGCCGAGGGGAGAAGATCACAACCTGCACGGACCTGCAAGGATTCTGGGATATGGTTTATTATCAGGTAAATGCCTCAAAGGAGAGGGACAACGCCTGGGTTTTACAGAGGAAACACAAAAAGAATCACTGCGTATGAGTGAAAACTACATCTGGTCCTCTTTTAGGTAGAGGATGTCAACAAGAAGTTTGATGCTCTCCGAGAGGCAGAGGCCAGAGGCTGGGTGGAGGAGCGTAAGACCCCACCACGACAGAGGAAGGCAGTGAAGGTGAGGCCGAGGATTCAGAGCAGCGGAGTAATAGAGTGTAGATTTGAGCAAAAGCAGAATACAAGACAGGCAAGTCTTGCTTTGTCAACTCCAACTCGTCACCGGTTCGAGACCTACATGCAAACAAAGAAAAAGAAACATTCTCATTCTCATCTTTTCCATCACGTGTTCTCTACAGAAACCACCTGCTGCAGCCGCAAAACCAGCAGGAACCAACGCAGCAGCCAAATCTCGTCTGGCTGCGGTGAAAGCAGCCATGAAAGCAAAACAGCAGGCAGAGAAAGCAGCCAAATCTGGAGGTAACACTGAGGACAGATCCAGCCTGAGTCCTCCGGAGCCTCAACCCCAAACAGCAACTCAGGCAGCAGACTCTGTCGTCTTTGATGGAGGCTTCTTCCAGGTCGAGAGCCCAGCTAAGCCAACAGGTACAAGTTAAATATTTATGTTAATTGTTGAAATTTAAGAATTTCATTTCAGTACCCAAGGCCCTATAACACAAGATAGATCAGACTATGAAGATTTAATAGTCATTTTGTTTTGTTGTATAGGTTCATTGAGGAAATCCAGTCGTCTGAGTGCTGCGGTGCTGCCTCAAGCCTCTCCGTACACCAAGTATCTCACACCTAGAAGAATCACTCGGGCATCCACGGCAGCGTCACACACCCCACTTCACACCAGCGCTAACACTCCTGCCCGTGTTAGTCTCACCCTCACACAGAGCCCTGGACAAGTACAGGAGCCTCCTCAGCCCCCCCAGAACACCGTCAACACCTCTCTTTGTTTTTCACCCGTCAAGGAAGTTCCTTCAGACAGCACCCTGCCCGAGGGACTCCCCGCGTCTCAGTCAGAGTCAGAAGCTGTCTCCAAACAGGAAAACACATCTCTGGTCCCTGAACTGAGCAATCCAGCACTTTCACTCACACACCCACCCGTGGAAGACGGTCAAGCTGAACACACGAGCAACGATGACACAACAGCCTCTCCCAGGCTGTCTTTCACTCCATGCAAACCACCAGAGTCCTCCTCTGTCCCAACCCTCACACTAACACCCTGCCCGCCGCTCCTCCCCTTCCCTGCCGCTGCGATCCCCCCTGCCGTTGATGTTCAGGACAACATGGAGGCCCAGACGTCAATGGGAGGAACTCCAGACAGCTCAGTTGTCGAGGTGAGCTCCGCCAAAACGCTGCTGAGTTCTACACATCTCCAACAAAGCCACAACATTGGAGTAATTCTCTCTTTTTGTCAGTATGTACCCGGGTTGGACTTTGAGCGCTACCTCCAACCATCACAGAGATGCAACATGTCGTCGAGTGAACCCGTAACCATGGAGACGTTATCACCCATGGCAGTCGATGTAGAAATGACAGAGGAGAGTCCCAGAGCTCAGCCTGGAGATCTGCTGCCAAAACAGGAACAAGGTATGGTTGATGCCCGAGGGTAACACGCCCGCACACACACACACGATTTACACCTGGGTTTTACATTTAACGACAATATTATACTGGTATTAAAATGAGCGCAACAGCTCTGCATATTGCTAAAACTTGACTGGATGAAACCCACGGCAGCTTCATATCTGATATTACGGCCGTAATCACAGCAAGTCGTTTTTACGCACGGGTGTACTTCAAACTGTCTGATTAAACGTACTCGTGTCACTGATCCCACTCTCTCACTGTCACCACAGCACTGCCACTGACGTCCACGGTGTTAGCGCCTCAGTCACCACAGGTTATCTTTGCTTTGGTTATTTTACACTTTTCATTTCTTTATTCCCAAATCCTTCCTCTAAATCCTCATTGTTCACATTTCAGTGTGTTTTTCTTTGTGGTCTGTTTATTTCTGAAAATCCTGACCGTGTTTCTTCGTGCATCTCTCTCAGGTGCAGACGGCGGAGTCGACCCTGCTTCTCTTCACCCCTGACGTAAAGGATCGGATACGGCAGTCTGTTTGTCCAAGTGACCTTATGGTCTTCACCCCTCCTTCTAATAAGTAGCAAAGAGTTGTTGTTTCTTTTCTTAAATATTTAGCTGTCATCTCACTGAGAAACATGGATGTGGGTATTTCTGACATTTATTTTTAGACACATGAATAAAGTTATGGGGTTTTTGGTTTCACAAGTGGTGTGTACTTTCTGTTTACAACACAGTCAGAGTTGCCGTTATTACAAGCTGATGTGAGTCCGTGTTTGTCTTAAGCGGTTCATCTTGCTTTTCTTGTCCAAATTCTCAGGAGGAGCAGCTGCCTTCATCTTCCTGTTCATCCTCTTTGTCTCCTTCTGTTTCCCCTTCCATCTCTTCTTCCTCATTCTGCCGTCTTTTCTCCGCCTCCATCAGCTCTCTCAACCTGTTGAACCACACACATTGCCGTGGCAAACAGTAGGGAAGTGAAACAAAAGGGTTAGAATGGAGAGGGTCCGTGTCACTATGCAACAGGATGTCATGTGATACGTGTAGATGATGGACGTCATCAAGGGGCCAGTTGGTGATCTGATGAATCTTTGCCAGGGAACACAAAACCACTACAGTTTGTAGCTGAACATCTTTTAAATCTATTTCATGTGGACTCATGTGAAGTCCACCTTCCATCAAAATTAGGGCTGTAAAGTTAACTTGATTGGGAGCACACAAAACAAGATGGCTGCCGCATGGCCGTATTTTAACTTTACTTTTCTGAGATGTTCATTTGCAGTGTCTCTAGGATTTTCAGTAAATCTTGTTTGGATTCTTGGAATAAACTAAATGTTAACTAGAGAGCTTTTGATTTAGTTAGACTGCTTAAACTGGATTACCTTAGCACCTCGACCAGATTGGCCTGTCTCTCTGCCTCCTGGATGATTTTCCACTCCTTCATTATCTTCTTCAGTGACCGGTGGTGCTCAAAGGATGGGAAAAAAAGCTTGTTGAAGAACTGATGGACCCTCTGGATCTCCATTGCGTGTTGTAGCCACGTTTCGTTACATCCGCCCTCCTCTGTGTTCACTGAAAGGAACAGACTGAACATTAGCAGGCACATCCAAGGTGTCATTAAACGTGTGTCTGATTCCAGCGTACCTGTGGCAGGTGGACACGAAGGAGTTTGGCCCACTTTATCCTGCCCGGTGGTAGATCCTGCAAGCAACTCTCTTGGAAGGTAACTCTGTTCCTCGTCTGGCTCTGACACTACATTAGACATACAAATGACATCACCAGGATGGCCGAGTGGTTAAGGCGTTGGACTTAAGATCCAATGGATGATTATCCTCGTGGGTTCGAACCCCACTCCTGGTAGGCAATGCAATCATTTGTCTAGGCCAGTAGCTACAAGACTTGAGTGACTTTGAGAAATGTGACTTGGATCGTTGGAACACTCAGGCTGACACATTTGTATCCATTGAAACAATTGTTACTTATATGAAGGACATCAATTTGAAAAAAAAGCAACATGATATTTTTTTATACATATATACCAGTATTGAGATCTTGTTGAGATTCGATGTCTTCACAAATGGACACCTGACGAGAATCTCTGGATTTCTTCATCTATGGAGAAAAAAGCCGTGTGCTATACAAGTTCATTGTATATTTCATCAAAATCAGCAATAGAGATTATACAGTGTAACTACTGCACCTGATGTAAAGGAGAATTAGTCGTGTTTTCAAACAGGTAAATATTCTGCCCGAGTCCTTTTTTATTTATAATGATGCTGGAACCAAATGTGTGTGT